>JAHWFP010273159.1:1436-15022 GCA_023313725.1 Lithobius niger
TTTGATGCTCTCCACAGAGATGTACGTACAGTAGTTGTTTTTTTTGGAGGGGGGGCACAAACTTGGAAAACGATGTAACCTACTTGGTCTTTACACGTAATGAAAGAAAGTACAGTACTACTTTCGATTGTTTTCAATCACACGATGTGTTTTTTCTACAATTTGTTTCATTAAAGTACAAGACCAAAGCAGTTACTCCTCTCTTCCCCCACGTTTGATCCCCCCCCCCCCCATAAGAAAATTACCTCTCCCTCTGATAAGTTGTGCGACCCAATACTGTATTATGAAGTACTGAAATACCAGGTATGATATGGCACATATCCTGAGTTTGGAATGGAAACGGTGAATCATTACGAGGTATTTAAGAACTGTTTACCCCAAACCTGGGGGGTAAACTAAAGACTGGTGCATTTCCGGACCCATGTTTATAGGACTTTTTCTTCTTATCTTTGATCACACAGCGGACCCTCAAAATATTTGACACCAATTTCCGAACACCCTGTATATTTACGTAATTTAGTCTTCCGAAATACGTCTTAACAGCCATTGGTCTTGTTGGTAGTTCGATTTTAATTTACCTATATATCTTCTGTATTAGTGATTAGTATTATAAAACGCATTTTCAATGCTGGTGCGAGGAGGGGAGAAGTGATTGTTCGGCTCGACGACTTGTCAGATTGAACGTTTTTTGAGTTGATCGACTACTCATGCCTGCCTCTTGTTTCCATGCAGGTAGAGTGGGAGAGTGCATTTTCAATGCGGGCACGAGGAGGGGAGAAGTGGTTTTCCTTTTGGCTTTCCTTTTAGCCGGTCTCCAATATTATTATAAAGATGCAAGCTAATTGCAGTTTTGCTAACAATTCGTTCATCACATTCCTTAGAATGTCTGCAGTTATACAGTTCACATACGGTTTTTTTGGGAAACGGTTTATTCGCTTTGCTCGCTCAATAAGCGCACCTCCATGCACTTCAGAATCGCAAATTTCTGAAAACCTATTAATACCTACATGTCTACTTTTTCCGTTCGTCCAACCAAGCTTCATACATACACTAAGATGCTGCTACTAAGTACGTCGCAAAATATTTCGTCGTGTAAGGTGCGATTTTTTTTTGTCACGTTAATTTAGGTTTAGTGTCAGCGAATACAATTTGCCCTTCCTTTCCTTAATGAGTATTTTCTCTCGCATTAAATTCCCCATTCATTCACTCCGATGTCATGAACCGTTTTCAGAGTAGTTGTTCGCTTATTTAAGGGTCAAATTTCAAGTTGCGGAAATTAAAATAAGCCTATTCGAAGAGTAATTTAATTATCTTTCATTTGGTGCTGCTCTCATCCTTAAGGCCTCTCCAGACAGAAGAAAATTTCGTGCGAAGCTATGCGTAACTAAGTGCCTACAAGGACAACATTGCAGCAATCGTGTGGTTGGTGTTGCGTTAAGGACGAATATTGAAGTCTTTTTTACACCATACTACGTCGGCGTGCAGCCGCGAGCAGCCAGTCTGGTTAGGGCTTTACTTCTGGAGGCGTATACGTACAAAGACGCACGCACATCGTACCTTTTTAATGATGTCGCTATATTTCGTGAGGATAATGTATTTCGGAATATGACATTTCCATTAACTAAACCAGCTTCTACTTAAAAGTGCCAGTTCCCCGTTTCGATATCGTTGCCCATATTCTAAACACAGCATCCACGTTCCAGATTCTTCGTCATCCGATAGGCTGATGTGGGTCACGTGATCTCGTTTTAGTTATGAAAATTCGCGGCTCTGCTGCGAAGTGTTGTTCTTTTTAAATTTACCGCTATATTCTTCATATTGCTCGAAGATTCTACGGTGCTGCATGTAGAAGATGAAAAGGCACCTTTAATGCTGAAAATAAAATGCTTATTACATCGACTTACCACATCCTACTATAACGTGGATTTTCCCATCTTTGATTTGCACCACGCGACCATCCAGCACTCCAGTGACGAGGGTATCTAAAATTGCAAATCAGATAAATCGAGTTACTTAAAATGAATTTCTGCCAAGGACAAAAAAAATTAAGTCTTTTCTTGCATCAAAATTTCAAGAACAGCACAAGACCTAGAAGGAATCATGACTTTCGAGCTCAAGACCAAGATACCGACGAAAAATACGTTCCAGGCTCTAACTGACATAATGCGATGATGTAACTTTTGTGTTAAATAAATAAATTGGCTTAAAATGAAGAGAAATGAAACTACATTGAAAAGATAAATTGGCTGTTTTTGTTTGCAAACTGGCATAAGATTTGCTCTGTTTCTTCATCCAGTTCAAATACCTCGTACTAGTAGTATATCAGGGTAGACCGCTCCATGTAGCCAGAAATGTGCACAGAATTGAAGGCTTACGATTCTGTACAGATGCTTTTTTCCTTAAAATTTCCCTACGATACTGAATCCAGATTGAGACTGAGAGCCACACAGAAATTAGCCTTGGGTGGCCACACACTAAATTAGATATTTGGTCTCACGACAGGACATTTTGCCGTAACCTGTCTCAATGTGCTCCAGACGTCTCCAAAACCATAGGAATGAGCTGAGCGCCACACACCGGATGTGACGTAGTTGCGAGACGTCTTTAGGCTGCAATAGGCGTCTCACGACAACAAAGTTAATCTCCTTCTAGTTTCGTCTGGTGGGGTCTCTCCACCAGATACGACGTTTTGTGTCGCAACATCTCGTCGCGCGACAATTGCCTAATTTGGTGTGCGGCCACCCAAAGTGCCCCAACTTAAAACACTTATCATTACGAAAAGTTGGAACGCTTAAGATTTTAAATGCAAATACGTTGTTGGCCTGTTAGATTATGGCATGTATAAGATCTTAGGCACTTCCTAGCAAAATAATCTCTCTCTTTCCCGACATAACGTAAGCAGTTAAAGGAGGCAGAGGTTAGAAAGAGAATCCAGAATTTCATTCCTAACTAGTGTTCCTCTTAGATGAATCGTCAGAAAAAAACGAGACACTAAAAAACTTTAAAAGATTAAAAATATTAATTGCAGAAGAAATTGAAAGTGACGTAAACTCATCATTACTATTCTTTGAACAACAACTCACCCCCGACTGGCACAATGCATTCTGCTCCCAGTAAAGAATGGTTGAGTTTACGAGCCCCGTCCAGTAAAGCATTCCTTGCAAACGGGCCGTCAAGTGGAAGAGGATTTGGCGAACTGAAATGAAGAGGCCAAAGTACTTTAATCAAAATTCCCAAAGTATAAACTATATATAACCACAATTTGCACTAATGGCAGTCTTACTGGTAAGCTACTTCCTCAGGACTGGCAAGGCGTATTAAAGAATAAATATTTTGGGGGAGGGGTGAAAGCTGAAATTTCTGACTGGCTTCCGATTTTTTTCAGAAAAGTTTAATACTTCTTTTTACACCTTTTTTGGATAGTTTCGTCCAGCCTGTTGTTATTTCCGACTGTCACCAATTACTCCAACTCAGGTTTCAGGACACTCCAATATTTTCGGTTCTAATATTTTTGACCCAATATTTTCCGATGGGTGCCTATTTTTCTGACCAGGTGCAGCATCCTTACACGACGACGAGAAATTTGTATTTCTATGTGCTCATGCAAGGCTGGTATAACGGAGGACCAGTGGCATTGGGTATCCACCACAAATGAACTTGTAAATAATGTAGTTAAACTCAAAAATATAGTTTAACCGGCTGGGTGGTGGAAGATTCAATCTTTTGAATTACATTTTTCAAAGTACCGAGTTGATACACATGATCATTGCAGGTATGGAAAGGAAAGAAGAGATTTGTAGAAGTGTAGAAATTGACATAAAGTGTCAAATTAAGGAAAGAATTGTAACTGGTTCAAGGGAACTTCATATAGGAAAGTTCAGAAAAGTACAAATTCCATGTAAAAACACAACATTCCACACATACATGGTTTCCGGGAAAGTTCAATGCTGTCATGAATAAACCCGTTTAAACCAATTATAGTGAGAGTCGATTAGCTTTCCCTTGCGAATACGGCGATGGATATGGCTACTAATTGTCTAACATGTGTGAATAATTACCCCTCCTAAGAATACAATCCAAACAGCCAAATGATTTCTTGGCCGCGGTTCCACGATGCATACGCAACCGTAAAACCAGTGATCGATTGCATTTCAAGCTTTTGATCATTAACTGCGATGGATGGCATGGCGGCGCACACCTCTCAATTATAAAGACGAGCCCACTACGATTTTCTATTGGTTTCATTTTAAACTGTAAGTTGAATTAGAACACTAGTGAACTGAATCAACATTAAAAATATTCAGCACCGTTTGGCAGTTTTATGATACGGGAGGCCTCCAAACCGTTTAGTCTCGGCGTTTTGCACATTTCATTTATCCGACTGCGACGTTGCCACATCGCACGACTGATAAGAATGAAATATCTAGATAGCACAGTCATTGCCCAAAATTAGTTTTATGAATTTGATTCGCCCTCCCTCCCCTGACAACAAAAAAATAAATGTTATACAGTAGTAGCTGTTTTAAATATTTCTCCTCCGCCCTCCAAAAAAAAGTACTAAGCATTAAAGTCAAGAACGATTGTCCAAACAAGTAGCCAAAGTCTACGCTAATTTCGCATGCCGACATGACTATACAAGCGTGTTACCTAGTTCGTACGTATGAGATCAGTGGGCCGCGTGCTTACGTCAGTGATCTGTATAATAATAATAATAGCGAGTTGCCAGTCATTGGTCGGTTGGTGATGATATCAGCCGCTGACGAAGGCTACATAGTTCCCAGTAAGTGGTTGTAGGTGGATGACGTCAGTCGGCTGAAGAAAAAATAACGAACCTCGTACGTTTGCTGCGAACAAAAATCTTTGATTATCTCTAGAGGAGTATTTCCCCAACGGATTCGATCCATTTTCGAACTTAGACCTAGAAATGTGCCATAGAATGTGTGTGCAAAATCTGACAGAAATCCGATAATTCGTTAAAACGCTATAGCGCGAACACACAGACAGACACCCAGACAGACAGACAGACAGACAAACCGTTCGCATAAGAGTCTAATAAATAGGTCCGGTCTAAATCCCAGACAACGAAATCAAGACACAGAAATGCCGACAGGTCAAAATACCAATAGGCGAAAATCCCCACATTCAAAATCCAGACGGGTTAAAATCCCAACAACTTAAAATCCCGATAATCTTATTCCCAAAAAACTACGCATAATATTAAGGGTATTGTTTTCGTACATCCCGGTATAAAAAGCGTGGTACGAAAACTACCGATATTATTTCGTTCTGCCGAATTTGTCTGTAATAATATAAGTGCAGTGGAGCTAGATCATTCGTGAAGAGTTACGGAAGAAGACACAGGAGCATGACACGGTGGTTTGCACATTTTCAAGAAACATTAGGTAGTTGTCAACTGGGTGTATTATTTTGTATGTGTCACTTTTTTTTAATTCAATAAATTTAGCTCATGCATTTATAAAATATTTATTTAATGCAAATGTTGCACCAGTGCCCTGAAGATCTAACTCATTACTAACAGTGCAACATAAACTGAATCAGTAAATGAATTTAACCATCGCCTTCTATAGGGGGGCAGCAGTTAATGCACATCCAGAGACTGTGCTTCACTTATGTTGCATTAAAGGGATATGCCTCCCAGCGCCATTTTTCTCGATCCTCCACATCAAGTACGGCCCCAAAGGTCTATTTCCTTACCGTTAGTCTTTCCCTTGCTAAAAATCCTTTTTAAAATGTGGCGTCTAGGAGATTTTCTGTTGAATATTATGGAACTTTATTTACTAACCGATCCGTCACTAAATCATGCATTACGCGCGTACAATAATCATGACGTTTGATCTCTGTGTGTACATCTACTAATTTTCTAATAATTACCATGAGATCTAAAATCTAATACACTAATGCGGTAAACATTAAAATTAATTATTCTAATAGATCGCCGAAGCAAAATTATAAGACACTAGCCTAGAAAATTATAAATTGTGATTTTAAAATACGAGAATCATTCCGGTTTGTGACGACACAATCAATGGGTTCACGCTGGCTGGACTATTAAGCGCAATGCGAATTGAGACAGTAGCTATGTTTTTCGCTGCGAGGAACGAAGCTACCGTCTCAGTTGACCTTAGCTGTGGTAAATACGCGGATGTGATCGTCGCGTGGGTGTTGTGAGGCAGGCGGAAGATTATAAGGCAGGCGGTATGTTGCTTTAATAATAAAACAAAACACTCTGCTTGGTTTCGTCAACGAAGACGTATACAGGAGACATGTATACACTGCATACTCTGCATAATCAACCTCCCCACTGCATAATCAACCTCCGCGTACTGCTACTCACAGCTATCCTTTGAATGGCTTCCCTGCAATGCACTCAATATTTGGCTCTTACCGCCCACTACACGTTAACGGCGTTTATTTTTGTTTTGCTTCCTGCGCGAGCTTAGTTTCACGTCCCTTCGCAATTTTAAATTTAATTTAGATCATTAAAGCGACAAGTACGACCGTGAACAGGTGTAAATCGCTGAGATACGCCGCTGGGTGGCGGGCTGTGTGACTTTCTCAAATGTCATTGTACGCTTGAGTTGTAATTTTTTTTTTAATTGTAGCTGTGGCATAACACATTTTATATGACCTTGAAAGCTGCCCCAAAGGTCAATTTGGGTTTCATAATCGGATTCGCCATATCGATTATGCGGCTAGAGCAGTGGCTAAAGCGGACGGTGGCCAGATGTTAAGAGCGGATGCTTAACTGGTGTAGCGTGGGTACAGCGGACGCTTCACTGCAGTTCCCTTCCCTTAACTTTATCCAAAGGAGTAATACGGCTGAAAACGGGAATTTATATTCAAGAACGAAAGAATTTGTGCAGTGTAGTGAAAGAACTGCGAAATTTGATTCATATTGCAACACTGACATGGCAGTGCTCAATTTGAAGTGTGAAGGATCGTGCTTTGCGCGGATGCTAAGCATCCTATAGCCACCAATTACAGCTGTCGAGCTCAGTGTCAGAAACTCTCCGCTGGAATACACGAAAAAAGTACCACGACGCTCTTCTACGATTTAAAATCCAATAGGTAGAGTGTTGGGAGGTGTGATGTCCTTGGCGGGGACACACCTTAGCCCAGCGTGGGCACCAATGGTAATAAACACACGGACTACCAGAGTGTAGGCTACAGCTGATAAGACAGCGAACTTCCTGTTTACTTCTCTTTAAATACAATTATAACAGGAAGTCATGTGATGCAACTTAATACAATATATAATTATAGAAGAGCCTATTAGTAGTTAAAGGGGTATCTTGGTAGGGTTAACATATTGACATGAAATTGATGGCTGCCATTGTGGAGCACACAAGTGACGACTCCACAATGCAGCGAGCGAAAAAAAAAACAGAAAAAAAAATAATCTAAGCCTAGCTGGAAATAAAATCATGATTACGAAGGCAAGATGTATTTTTTAGTGCACTACCTATTTTTAAAGAAAGATACATAATTTTTCGCTTTCGAGGAAAAACTAAACACTATTTTTGAAAGCTGTTTTACAAAAATAAAGAACTGAAGATGTACATGATTAAGCAAAAAATTAAACATTAATAAACTGGCTGAAAACTTGCCAGTTTTAAATTTCTGTTTTGGTTTCTAGAGCAATTTTACAATAAATTTTAATGTTGTTTTAATTTTCATAGCCTTTTTTGGTTAATTTTCTTTTTGCAGCAACCATTTCTGCAGCTGAAACGCTACAGCGTTGCTGTGGACAAACATCTGGATTAGGCTTCACCGGAGTGTGAATTGCGGCTCCAAGCAATTTTTTGTTCCGATGTCGGAAGTGTTTAGGTACATGAAAAGACAAAAAGATACAAAAAAGATAAAATCGTGAAATCAATTTTTCACACGAACAACAAAATACACTTACATTTTTACCTAATTTTAAAGGTGGACATTTTAAAATTAACAGAGCCAATTCTCTGCACGAACAACTAGGGGACAAAACGTTTTAGCGTTACTCGCTACAGTTTAAAAAGAACTATCATTTAATTCACATATAACGGATTACAACAAAAAAAAACGAAGTTGTAGCCAAATGGTAATTTTACAAAAAAACTACAAATTGAGCTTGTCTGGAGCTCTACGCAGTCTCTTTGAACGTTGAGCATTTTGAAGCTGCGCTGCAATGTCAACCTGTGTTGGTGAAAGCACAACTTTGCGTTTATTGGGATTCGGTTTCGCTTTTTTGTTAGCATGACCTGGCTTCGGTGGCGATTGCTTAGTGGACGGTGACGTAATAATCGATGGAGATTGCGACCTTTCTGGCTTAGAATTTCCTTCAAGAGGGGCGCTGGTAGTAGCCAAAGGTGATTGGTTATTTACGTTAGCAGACTCATCCACTTCATGTGTGTGGGGTAATTTCGCTGGAGATTTCCTGCCACCTGGTGACTTGCGATGTAAATTCTCAGGTGATTTTTCAAGCTGTTGGATTGGTGGAATTTTTCCCTCAGTAACGGAAATTGACTTTCTGGATTGGCCGAGAGATCGACGCTCAGGAACTACGTCAGCGAAACTTGGCTTTTCACGTTGTTTGCCGCCAAAAGACATGCGTTTGAAATTTGAGTGATGTTGCTCATTATTATTCACGAAAGAATTACTGCTTTTCGCCGTCGAAACAAGTGCGTTTGGAGGCTGTTCTGGATAATCATTTTCCGCGGTATGTAACCTTAGCTGTTCGCGATGTTTGCGAATCGTATTACCGTTAGTATCAACGATAGTATAGGACTGATTTTCACATTTTTGGTTAACCATACCGACTGACCATAGCCTATCATTTGTCGTTGAAAAGTCACGATACCAAACCTTTTCACCTATTTGATACGTTTTCAACTCACGATGGTGGGTGCTCTGTACTTGTTTTAATTGTTTACGGCGTACGGCTGCAATAGGGTCAGGGAACAATAAATCCAGCCGAGACTTTAATTCTCGGTTAAAATATAATTTTCCGGGTGTTGCTTGCGTGGTAGCGGAGATAGTGATTCGTGCTGATAACAAGTAGGAATTTATACTCTCTTGAATAGTAGACCCCTGTCGCCGCGCGGCCTTGTAGACTCTCTTGAAATTACGGACGTATACCTCAGCCAAACCGTTGGTCCAAGGCGCAAAACTTGGCCCGGTCATGTGCCTAATTCCGTTGGATTTTAACCAACTTTGGAATTCTGCTGACAAAAATTGGGCAGCATTGTCCGTAACTAAGCTGTCCATTAAACCATACAAAGCTATATGATTGTTTAAAACGTCAATGACACGTGCGGACGTTGTTGACTTCATTTTATGCACAAAAGGAATTTTTGAATGTGCGTCTACAAGAATGAAAAACATGTAATTGTCCATCGGGCCCAAAAAATCAGCGTGTAAGCGATTGTTGGGTTTTAGTGGATATTCCCACGTATGCTTAGGACCTGACGTTTGAGTATCTTTATACTCTTGACAATTTTGGCATGATTTGACTTTATTTTCAATGTCAGAGTCAATCTTAGGCCACCAGACTTTTTGTCTAGCTAAACTTTTCAATTTAACTATGCCTAAGTGAGCACTGTGTAGATCTTTCAAGATTTGTCTCCGCAAGGCCGTCGGCACCAGGACTCTATACCCCCAAAATAAGGTTTCGTTTTCGACAGAGATTTCAGCACGACGTGTGAAGTACGGTAACAGATCGGGAATTTCGCATTTGTCAGGCCAACCATGGTTCACATAACGATAAACTTTTGAAAGGATTTTATCACGTTTACTTTCAAGAACGAGTGTCTCGTTTAAAACTGGAAGATTAGAAATAGTTTCTAAAGCAAGAATATTGTACTGCTCTTCTGCTTTCTCGAATTCCTCGGTATTTGGGAGGGGAAGGCGCGATAAAGCGTCTGCCGTCAAATTAAGTTTACCGGGAATGTGTTGGAATTCGTAATCGTAAGCATTAAGCATCACTGCCCAACGCTGAACCCTGGCGGCTGCCATCTGCGGTATTCCTTTTTTAGGGCCAAAAATCCAAACTAAAGCCTTCTGATCAGACTGCAGTATGAATCGCTGACCATAAACGTATTCATGAAACCGTTTCACTCCCCAAGCCACGCTGAGCGCTTCCCGGTCAAAATGCGAGTAGCCTCTTTCCGCTTGAGTGAGTTTACGTGAAGCGAAAGCTATCGGCCGTGATTCACCGTTTTTCATGACATGCATCAGGCACGAGCCTATTCCGTAGGGTGAGCCGTCACAAACGAGCTTGAGCTTTAATTTCGGATCGTAATGAACCAGAACTTTTGATTTAAGAAATAATTCTTTTACTTTACTCACGGCTCGGTCGCATTCTGCCCCCCAAACCCACTTCACACTTGGGCTTAACAAACGTGTTACTGGTGACAGAATATGAGCGAGATTCGGTAGATATTTTGAGTAATGGTTTACAAAACCCAGAAAGCTCTGTAGCTCTTGAATACATGTTGGGTTAGGAGCGTTTGTGACTGCTTCGATAACCTCAGGGAGTGTATGCAAGCCTTCTGCATTTATCATGTGGCCTAAATATTTTAATTCAGGCCGCGACAGTTTGCACTTCTCGATCCTAAGTTTGGCTCCTGCATCTTGTAAAGCATTTAACAGTTTATTTAACGATTCGTCATGCTCACCCCCCTTCCCGCTCACCAGGATGTCATCATAAAACGGGAGACATTTGGGGATTTTACTGGTGACTTGAGTCATTACCCTCTGGAAAATTCCAGGACTGGACGCCAGGCCCAGGGGTACGCGAAGCCATCTAAACAAACCCAGGGGTGTATTTATTGTCAAAGCTTCTTGTGACTCTTTGTCGAGTTCAATTTGCAGAAATGCATCCTTAAGATCGATAAGGGAAAAAGTGTCACTGCCTGCTAATTCACTGAATAATTCTGCGGCCGTGGGAACTGGATAGTGGTCGACTTCGAGTTGAGGGTTCACGGTGGTTTTATAATCACCAATCACTCGGATTTGACCATCCGCTTTGTGAACTATGACGATCGGCGTAGACCACTGAGAAGTTTCCACAGGCTCTAGAATTCCAAGGCCAACCAATCTACGAATTTCTTGGTTAACCTTTTCTTTAAGTGCTAACGGAACCGGTCTTACACGACTGTACACAGGCTTGGCATCAGGTTTTAAATGAATTTTGGCTTTAAAATTCTTAAACTTACCCATGCCTTCAGAAAATAGCTCCGGGAAACCCTTCACTATTTCGGAAGTGTCAACTGGCGTAATGCTAGTTTTAATTTTCTTAACACTTTTCTTAGGTTTCACTTTCGTTTGTAGGTCGTAAAAAGGATGGAAATTAACTCGAAAAATAGAAAGCCAATCCTTTCCCATTAATGCAGGTTTATATAATTTTGAAACTAAAGCATCCAAATGTTCGATTTGACCTTGAACTTCAACCTTCAGACTTACAGTGTAAATCGTGTTCTCAATTCCGTCAGTGTATGAGTGTATCGAGTACGGACTGAGTTTTAAAGGACAGTCCGCAAAATATTTTTGATGCCACTCAATAGGGATAATGGATGCATCTGCCCCGGAATCAAGTTCCATTTCTAGCTTGACACCATTTAGGCAGACTGGCATTTTCCATTTATGGATTTTCATAGAATTAACTACTACTATTATTTTGTTGGTTTGTAGGGGAATTGAAATCTGGTCCGCAGCCTGACTCAGTCCAAGAGTATTATTTTTCAGTACAAGATAGTCGTTGTCTGAATCGTCATCAGACCCGGAACCAGACTCTGAATTTTCGGCTACAACATCCTGGCCTTCTTCACTATCACTTTCGCTATCGCGTTCGAGTTTGTTGACGCGTTTTTTGTAGCTATACTTTTGTTTAGTGTTCGGCCTAGCCTTAAAATTTGTGCTAGAACTTGCTTTAGGGTGGTCGAGTGATTTTAAAGTTCTATTCGAATGACTAGCTTTTCGGCACACGGCTTTTAAATGGCCGACAGTGTGGCAACGGCCACAAGTATAGTCTCGATATTTACAACGTGTTTTCACGTGGCCATTTTTGCCGCAACAATAGCAAATGAAATCCTTAGTGGATTTAGGCCTACTTGATGTTTTGCCCGATTTTTTAGCTACGTAGTTAACAGCTCTAGAATGGCTTCTCAAAACGCTTTGGTCTGTTTCAGCAGATTCTAAGGATAAAGCTAAGGATGTTGTAGCCTTTAAATCCAGAGTCTGCTTCAACAACTCGCGTTGAATGACTTCTGATTGGATCCCCCCAATTAGGCGATCCCTAATCATTTCGCTGTTAATGTCTTTAATTTTTGCGAAGTCACAATACTTCGTCATTAGCTTTAAGGCAGCTAAATATTCCCCGATACTCTCATCTGATTTTTGCGATCTTCTAAAGAATTTAACACGCTCAGATACCACTGAGGGCACTGGCTCAATGTCGTCTAAAACTTTTTTAACGAGCTCATCAAATGTTAATGAGTCGGGCAAATCAGGTGAGAGGATATTAAGAATTCTATCAAACATTTTCTGGCCCACAGATACCATTAGAAAATTAACTTGCTTGGTTGCTGGTATTTCTTTAGCTAAAAAAAAGTAACGAATTCGGCTGGAGTATTTCTCCCATGTGTCAGACTCGCAATCGAATTCCGAAAATAAACCAGCGGTTTTAGACGAACCCATGTTGACGTCGTCTTCACTATCACTAGATTCAAAATTTAGATTTAAATTAGAACTAGCTTCATTAACGCTTGCGTTCACTACTGAATTATTTTCAGTTTCACTTTCACTGCTAACTTTAGCAGTTACAGGTGGTTTGCTACCGACACCTGTCTTTGGCATAAGCCTACAAAATTAAATTAAATTAAATTTAATTACAATCCTGTTTAACATGCAAGGATTAAACTGGAGCACTCAAGACTACCGGTCACTTATTTAAACATAGAAATAAATCAAGCTTGACTGTAGCCTACCTAGTTGTATAAATTAACTGCCTACAAGTTAAATTTAAAGGGACTAGGCTTTGAAAAAATGTTTTACGTTCACCATTTGCAACGTTTTACAAAACAACACTTCTGGCCTAAGCCTCAGCACAGACCAGATTTCACTAAGTTTGAGCATAAACCTACGGTGTTAAATTTTACACCGGCACACACTAGCCCGAATATGGGCAATGGCACAATCGAATTTACAAGGGTTAATTTAGCAGCGCATTTTTCGAACCTTCAGGTTTATAGTACTGCCTGTGCGGACACGCCAGTGCGTCGCTCTAGAACACTGCCAAGGTAAAATTAACCATAATAAATCCAATTCCCCACTTCGGTTCTAGTTGTTAAGGTACTAAGTTTAACTATTATCATTTCGTACCACACAGCACTACCACGTCAAAATAACACTGTTTGAAAAAGTTTAAACTCTGATAGGAATTCAGAGCACTAATTTTCATTGCCAAAATGAAAAAAATTTGCAACTTACCACAAATATGGAGCAAAGATGTGGTTGAAGACCTATCAGGTTAAGCTTAAGTTTTTAAAGATTACCAAAGGTACCGGACTCGTCGCCAACTGTGATGTCCT
>JAHWFP010273161.1:0-18874 GCA_023313725.1 Lithobius niger
CAGCATCTTACAATAGTAAGCGGCTTTACAAATTGGATTTACCGACAGTGCAAAGTTGAAACCGCTGATTATTTTCAATTGACTCAGCTGGATTTGGTTGATTGATTGTCCTGCCAACATGCTCCTTTGTTCGAACGGAAAAGTGAGTATTTGTTTATTTATAAGACTCCTTACACGTTTTCTTAGGACCGTTTCGATGGCTGCAAAGGCTTCCCGCCGGAAGGATGAACTACGAACGCAGCGTGCGCTTATTGCGAAGTCTAAAGAATACAAAAAAGTAAGCTAGCGGATTTTTTTAAAACGTTGCTGCAGTGTAGACAGTTCTGTTTATAGCACAAAGTTTATTTAACGAACTAAACGTGACTACTCCGGAAGGGTTGGCATTCGTTCATCATTAGGACTAAACTCGAACTGTGTCGTTTAGGTGTCTTAGTTATATACAACATGTGAATACAGCAGTGAGGTTTCACTTGGACTAAACAATACAGGAACAATGCGGTGTGTGAAACCTTACAGGAAAGTTTATTTATCTTCCTTTGCTGTTTTGACTTCGGATCTGCACACCTTCAGTCACGGCTGACAAAAAAAAAAAAATGTGGACACTACGAGATGGGCGAAAAACTAGTCCCAACTCGCACTGCATGCTTTGTGAGGGGGCCCCGATGACCCCGAGCAAAGTGAGCAGTAACAGCCCAGTGGCCAGCATCTTCGTCAACAAACCAACCGAATGCCGGCTCAAATACCGTGACAGACCCAACTTACATAATTACGGGGACTTGAAACAAAAAAATCACCAGGATTAATTCGTGACTTAAAGGGATTAACCTTACCTTAAACATCAAACGAGTTCGTTTTTGTTTTCTGATTTGTGTCCGTATGTATGATTATTGTGATCGTGTTGACCAGTGGCTACAGCGAGGTAAAATTTTTGGTGGGTCTGGGAGAGCGGTATTAGCTCCCCTAGTGGGGTTCAGAGCTGAGCCCCGGAAGCTTGAAGCGTTTAACGGTGCTCTCCCATGTCTAGTGTCTAAGCAGTAATTTTTTTTCACATATCTTGATGAATTTAGCATTTGACGCGTTTCAGGATGTGGAGGCGGGGTTTGAATTTTTACAGCTAAAAAATATTCACAACCTCTTACCCGATTTTATTTAGTTACGAACTTAAAGCTACAAATAGCGAGTAGAGTATTGAAATGCATCTAACGATAAGTTAGGAAGTTACCGTGAAGCCAGACGGACAGACGCAAGCTCGTTTTCTGCTCTTCATCGCGTTAATAAAAAGCCAAGTTTCCTTGTATTGACAAATATCCTGTACCGCCATGCGGCAGGAATTAGGCAAACGAGTCGGCTTCCGCTGTAAACAGACTGGGGGAAAGCCACATAAAAAACTGCAAATCACTGTTTTGAAACGGATTTTTTTCTTCGTTTTTAAACCTATCCGCGTAGTAAAACTCAACTTCGGTATCTATTTTTAAAAAAAGATAGTCTGTACTTGTAGTAAACTGCAGACGACTCTGGATGTCTGTCTAAACTTTAGCCATGTTTTTAAATGACGTCATGCTCCAACTGTTGTTTACCTCTGAAAAACGAATAATTATCATTATATTAAATTTCAGAGAATTATAATTTAGCGACATCAAAAACAAATGGTTAAAGAGCAAATGGATATTAAAAAAAATAGCGACGAGTATGGGGAGGAGGGGGAGGAAACCGGTGAGGGAAGGGGGTGGGGGAGGGGGGAAGAGAGCAAACGAATGTCAAAAGCTCCGAAAACCATTATGGGCCAACAGTGGTATCGAAAATGTATTTGGAAAAGTTATTGGCTGGGTGTGATTATTTAAAATTAATTTTACCAAAAAATAAAGCCATCACGTGCACAAGAAAACTTGAAGACGCTTTCGGGGATGCTAGAACCCCGTTCTTAAGTGAAAAACAGCTGTACAAGCATCATACAAGAAAACACGCACAATAAATGTCAAAGCAAAAATTATAAAATTTTAAAATTAAAAGTTAAAAAAGAATCTAAATATTGCCGGGCAAATGCACTAGAAAAGTGAGAATAAAACTGTCAGATGCTGTTTACAGGCGTACGCATGTGCGCCCCCCCCCCCCCCCCCTCCCCGAGAAGAGTCGAGCGTCCCATGTCACAGGTCAAACTTGTTTTTAGAGATATTTTTTTGTAGGCCTATGATGATAAATGTCATAAGTATTTCAAATTGTCATGTAGGCTCAAAATGCACAATCTCAAAATTCCGGGGAAAAAAGTGATGCTGTATACAGGGTGTTTGGAAATTAGTGTCAAACATTTTCGGGGCTTAATTCCACCACGAAAACATTTAAAAAAAATTCTTAATAAATAGAAATAAATATTTAATAAATCAGTGGTCATTATGTTTGGAATTCGTGATTCCGCCTACCACGACTGTAATAATTTCAAAAGTTCGTTACCTTTGGTAAGGTCTAATTCCAAAACGAATCAGAACTGGATCCATGTTTGTTAGGAATTTTTTGACTTCTTTTCATGGTAGAAATAAGCCCTGAACATTTTTGACACAAATTTCCAAACACCCTGCATAGTGGAAATCATTCTCTATGTATTTGCACAAGGTGCACTGGAATTCTTTTATAAGATGTTTTTGCTTATCGTGTGTGCAAAAATTCTAACCATTTATTTTTGGTCAACAACGCTTACCATTCAATTTAATTACCATACTGACTCTTAAGTATATGGTTAATGTTGGTTAATACGAAATGACTAGAATTTTTGCGCGCATAACAAAAAAATCATGTTAGAAAATGAAATACGGTAGACATTGCGAAAATACATGCGAACATCAGCGTCGCACTAATACATATAAAAGAATCTCCAGCATCCCAAAACCCAAGCTGGAGTTTCTTTTACACATGTTAGAGTGACGCTGATGGCATACATGCCTTTTTCTTGTATCCGTTCCGTTAGAGCATTAAGTTTTTTTTAAGGCTTACATCCACATTTTGTACACTTACGCGTCTTTTTAAGACTGATCTGCTATTTCTTCTTCTTGGAGATATTTCACATAAATTAAATTAACTGAAATTTTGAAACACGATATAATAGCGATGTGTGATAATTGAGATGAACGTTTTTGAGATAAATCAGATAAACGCGATTTGAGACAAAGGAGATAAACAATATTGAGATTAACGAGATAAACAAGATTTGACATAAATTAGATAAACGAAACAACGAGATTAGACACAAAGGAAATAAAATAAGTAAAATTTCAACGATTCCACTCATCTCAGCTTTAATAAGATAGTTCCAAACGGAATGGAAAGTTTCCTATTGGTGCAAAACTAATTTGCTAAATACAAGTCATTTAGTAACTAGTGACATTCCAGTTTTACAATAATTTTTTAATAACCCCTTTCCCGTCAGACGTACACCCATAAGGGAGATTTCTTAAAAACCTCATGTACGCTACGTTGTCTGTCAATTCTTTCAATTCTTTCACTTTTTTTTTTACCTTTTTGGCTTGAAAACCAACTCCGTAACAACTCTGCTGTACTGTTCCTCAAGAAATTCTTCTCATGATTGTACTACGTTATCTTGTTTTCTTATGCAATACAAGCACAAACACATTAAAAATATTGATAAACACGGTGGAAAGCCAAGTGGGCTCAATTAGTGATGAACTAATACAGATGCAAACCTCGTTCTGTTTCCTTTTGGACTTAAATGTCAAGACAGCCTGAGAGATAGGGCGTGAGTTTATTCTGAAGGTCTTGGGTCGATTCCCGCTCTAACAGTCTGATATTTAAAGGTGCATTCCTCCCGGTTGGCTTTACTATATGACTCAGTTTTGCAACATATACTTCAGCTGCGTATAAATGTTGCAAAGGGGTTCATTTTCCTATTTTTCACCTCGTGGGAAACGGTTTTGTTACATTCTTTTTAACCTATGTAAATATTGAAAAGGCTAGTTCACGCAGGATGCTCGAATATAGTGAGTAGGTATGTCCTTTTAAGTCTAAAAGATAGGTTTACATTTGTATTAATTCGTCATCAGACTATAACAATAATATGAGTACTTTAGATGTTGTTTATCGTCTTCAACTCCAAACGTACGTCCGGAGGAAACCTTTTTTTTAAGTTCCCATGTGTAATATAGATCGGTTACGCAATAAGTCTGTTACGCAATAGGTGTTACGCAATCCGATCTTCGTCGCATCCTCTTGGGAGACCGAGCTTCTCACAACTCTGCTTTGATTTACTCGCTCAACTCCGGTTCCCAGGGACCCATCATGAAACTTGCGTTTCGTTACGGGAATAAGTTATTCTGTCTTTTTTGTATTGGCGTACGTACTGTTTTTGGAGGAGGTGAACGACACATTACTAATTACTATTTAACAATTACTGCAACAAATTAAGCATTTCAGATGTTGACAAATCCTTTCCACCCTAGACTTAAGCCCACAGGAGTTACCATAGGTTGGTAACGCAATTCCATTAACGCAGTTCCATCATGCATGCTTTTGGCCCGGACGTCTAGCTCCTACCAACTCGGCTATGCTTAGCTAATTTCACTCGGGTACCAGTGAGCCTTCATGAAACTCGCTTCACGTCACCGGACTCAGATATTTTATCTTTTTGTTTAGACGTACGTCAGGGTTTGGAAGGGGTTAAACTAGACACCATTAACAATTACTGCACATTCCATCAACGCAATTCCATCTTGCGTGCGTTTAGCTTTTACGCCTAGCTCATAACAACTCTGGCTATGCTTTGCTAACTTTACGTGGTTCCCAGGAGCCCTCAAAAAACTCACTTCACGTCACCGGACTCAGTTATTTTGTCTTTTTGCGCAGTCTCACGTCTAGGTTTGGAAGGGGTTACAGTAGACACCATTTACAATTACTGCAACATTAAATATTTTAGATGTCGACAAATCCTTCCCACTCTAGACTAAAGCCCAGAGGAGTTGCGTTACATGTCTACATAGGTGGGTAACGCAATTCCATCTTACATCTCCTTGACTAGGACATCTAGCTCCTAACAACTCGTGCTATGCGTTGCTAACTTCACTGGTTCCCACAGGAGTCCTTGCGAAACCAACTTCTCGTCACCAGTTTCAATTATTTTGTCTTTTTGTGCAGTCTCGCGTCCTGGTTTGGAAGAGGTTAAACTAGACCCCATTAACAATTGCTGGAACATTAAATATCTTAGATGGCGACAAATCCTTTCCACTCTAGACCAAGGCCCAGAGGAGATGGGTTACATGTGTACAAAGGTCAGCAACGCAATTCCGTCTTGCAGGAGCCCTCATGAAACTCCCTTCACGTCACCGGACTCCGCAATTTTGTTTATTTTTTCCCATCGCCGTATGCCCTGGTTTGGAAGGGGTTACCTACACATCACTAACAAGTACCGCATCATTAAGTATTTTACAAGTGGACAAGCCCTTTCCACTCCAGAGGAGTGTCACGTGCGTGCACAGGTCGGTAACGCAATTCATCTTGCATCGTATTGCTTTGGACACGCTTGTTAACGTCACTCCAGTTCCTAAAAAACCGTCTTTTCGTCACTGGAATCCATAATTTTATCATCTTGAGTAGGCAGATGTCCTGGGATGGCAAGGGGGAGTCGGGTTTCGGGAAAGACAATTTGGAGTATTGTTTGTTACGCTCAGCTGTACCCGATCATCGCTCACATATCCGGTCGGGATGACCACACCTCAAACCAGCAAACTGGAGCTTAAAAACGTTCCATCATGTCGCTGAACGCCAGTCGAACACGTCTTCCTTTATTTCAAACATTTTAAGATTCTACCAACCGAGCCAAGACTTCATGATTTATGTTGTGGGTCTTTACTCCGTCTGGCATGAAAAGAATGGCCGCACGCATCTCAAGGCGATCAACAACACAATCTTTTCTGTTTACTAAGCATTCCAACCATCGTCGTTTGGACTTCCTTTGTTCTCTAGTAAGTCGTCTAGTCAGTTAACTGATAAGGAGCTAGAGCAAGATCCCAGAAGCAACCACTGGAGTTTTTTTTTTGTCGTTCAAAAACACTTCTTCGCCAGTTAGCTTAGGTTTCCATATCCGGTCCTTATGTAGGCCACAACATGAACTTCCATGTTAAACAGCTCTATATATATTTTCCACAGAATTCGCATAGAAAACGAAATTTGGCATTTGGGGTGGTGTCATGATAACTATTTCATTGCATTAAAAATTTTAACAACAAAAATCGGACCGTTTGGCCTCCACAGCATGGCCATTTCTTGTGGTTAAATTGTTGTGGGACTCTTTGCCCTCACCTGGAGATCGAACCAATGAACCGACTTTCAAGTTTTAGCCTATAGCTTAAAAACGTAGAGCTTAACAAGGGCTAGGCCCGTTTCAACGCTATTTTATTGTGAGTCATCATATACACCTCAAAAAGCGGTTTTCTCAATTACGTCATATAGCGATTATCTCATATCAAAATTCTAGTTATTTAATTTACCTGAAATGTCTCAAAGAAAAAAAAAACATACTATATTAGTATACGAGTGTAAAAGAGGCGCCAGCTCTGTAGGCCTTAAAAGAACTTAGTGCTCAAAGGCACAGATACAAGAAAAAGTTAAGTAATCCAACAGCGTCGCACTAATACTCGTAAAAGACTCTCCAGAATTCCATGCTGCAGCTTAATGCGACACTGATAGCTTACTCGTGGTGTGTCTTTGGACTTATTTATTTCCCCCGTTCTGTTGTGATTTATTTTGAAACTACTGGCCCGACAACCTAATCTTCGATGAATAACTCACTGCATTACGTTCTAAAATTGCTTATATGCTTTACAATCTGGGGTAAAAGGTTGTAGAATTTCAGCGCCAAAAATCTCTAGATTTATTCAGTTTTTCAGTGTGAATCTTCAGTTATGGTAAAATGCATTGTTACTTCCTATCTCGTAAAAAGTAGACGATCGATCTGCAACCTGTAGTTCGTTTTTACGATAGTCAAACCAAGTTCTATAAATAGATAACGATCTTCCATGTGAGACACTCGGCTCTCTAAAAATCAACAAGGAACGATCCCTTCTCTTATTTATGAACATTACAGTTTGACAGTTCTTTTTTTTGCAAAGCTATAAAGATGCTTTGATGTGTTTCTATACTTCCTCCTTAGGTCGTAACTGCGTGTTGCGAAACCGATTGAACCACTCTGCAAAATAAAACGCTTACAAGGTTTTCAGTGACTCGTATTTTAATGTATAAGGTTTGATTTTGCTTAATGAGCAGACTTAATGATGAGGGATCAGTTTCAATAATGCTGGCTGTTACCCTGGAACAATCAGCAAAAGGGAGAGTGGGTTCATTCTTGCCACGGTAGCAAAGAAAAACGGCGAGCGGCCGACAAGAGAACGGATATGCGCTCTAACAATAAGAAACAAAGACTATTGCTTTAACAATGCTGACTATTAGAGCCGAGTTGGAGCGGGAATCAGATAGACCGGCGTGGGGAACAACTAGTTACAAATAAATGACAAAGCCGCTGATTGAGAGCTGCGGACAAACCAACTTTCAAAACAAAGACTTGCACTGAATGAGCGCGCTTCGCTCGCTCATTAGTGCTTTTGCAACTAGTACAGAAAACAAACTTTGTATATCAAAGTATCTCGAATTAGAAAATAAAAACGAGCTCGTTTGATGTTTAAGGCAAGGTTAAACTGATCCGAAGTGAAAACAGGAAAGTAGAACAAATAAACGTTTCTGTTAGGTTTCATATAGCGAGTGTTCCTGTAGTGTTTAGTCCACGTGAAACCTTACTACTGTATTCAACCATGAGATACGTAAGTAAAAATAAAACCACATCCCAACTTTCAAAATTATTTTAAGCTTAATAGAGCGTATAATATAGGCTGCACACCCGTCTACTTTCGAGGCTACATTTTTCAGCATTATTCAAGTCAAGTCGTCTCCTTTACGTTCATCCTAGTGACATACACACCACTTTTTCACGATTTCATATTCAAGACTTCAGGACTGGTATTTCATTTTTATTTTCAATGACATTTCCAGGGTTTGAAGGAATTGCACGAATCATGAATTACTTATTCTGTAGGTCTTTATTAAGCACACTAAGATTAGGTTTTTACGATTTTTGAGCGATCATTTAGCAAAGTAGAATGAACCAATCTGACCTATCGTGTTGTAAAGTAAATACTGTAAAAACATGTGAATACAGCAGTAAGGTTTCACGTGGAATAAACAGTACAGGAACACTGCGGTATGTGAAACATTATAGGAAAGTTTATTTGTATTCCATCGCTGTTTTGACTTCGGTTCAGTTAAACCTTACCTTAGGCATCAAACGAGTTCGGTTTTGTTATCCAATTTCCTTAATGATTGGCCTAGTGAGCGAAGCGAAAGAGAACCCGTTTTAACGCGGGTGTTTTCGGCCTTTAGTATGTCCTGTCTCTCCGTTCTGCACCTATGAGCAACCAAACGCATGAGCGGATTTGAATGAAATTTGGTAGGGTCATTCTTTGAAATAAGGCTGAATGGCGTATTCATTCCATGTTTTAACTGTTGCTAAAAATCCGAAATGGCGGACCGAAATGACGCCCTAAAAAGCGTTTGTGGCTTATGTCTTCTAAGTCGTTCATTCGATTGAACCACGAGTCGCTGGTTTTGCAACTCAGTCGGCTAAATGCTGCGAGTTCTTCGGAGTCTCACGGTTAGAATGAATCTTACAGAGTAAAAAAAAAAAAATTAACCTTGTGATGTAAGGTGATGTAAGGCATCGGAAGCAAAAATAAACACAATGTAACGGTTTAACCCATAACTGCCTGAAAAAACTTCCAAACCCTTTTTTTTGTACTCGGGTCGGTTCTCGGATTCGAACCGGCGTTCTCTTGGTTTGGAGCCGACGACGCTGACCACTGGGATGTGATTGCCCGCTTTGCTCGGGGTCACCGGGGCCCCCTCACAAAGCTCGCGCGGGGACTCAGTTTTTTGCTGTTATACGTTGAAGGTGTACGTTCGTATCTAGGCAGTTAGGGGTTAAATACAAAAAGAAATAATCATCACTAAATGCACATTAAACATTTATTATTTATATATACACACACATATATTAATACATATTTTTTTTTAATTAGGCAGTAGGTCAATATGGACATTGCCTAATCGATTTCATGATTATGCAATAAGTAGTCCAATAGTTTATTATTGATCTCATTTATTCCACCAATTTGGAGCAGTTCAATAGGGATTTCATTATAAACATAGTAGGAATTTTATATTTATTTGTTCGTTTTCCATGTTGATTCTTGGCAAAAGGCACTTCATATCGATATGGTTTTCCTAAAATAATTATTCTTTAGATTTGAGCTTAAGTTGTGGTCACAATTAAAATAATTTTTCAGAACCACAACTAAATCTCTTAAGTTGTTTAATTTTGAGAATTTTGGTTTCCCTGTATTTTTGTTTAGATTTTAGATTTCCGTATTCGTTAAAAAGAATTTTTATGATTCGGTTTTGCAGATTTGGAACTCTCTTCATGTGACAGTTAGATGCAAATCCATACATTTCAATACCATATATAATTAAGCTTTCAACACAAGAATTGTAAATCATTTTTTCGCTTTATATGTTAAGAAGGTGTCTGATGTGACAGGACTAGGGATACGTTTTCGTAAACTGTATATCCTCGGTATATTCAGCCGAAATGAAATACAACTAACTTCCGCTACAGATTTCAGAATTTTGTGTATGTTATTCCACGCTTCGAAATACTTCTGCCAAGAACTGCTTGTATCACGATTTTTACACGTCAAAGCCTATTTTTTACATAGCGTGCGTGCTGCATTTATAATAATAATAATAACATTTTGTCACGTTAGCAACAGGTCTGGCAAGAACCCTGGGATCACTGATAGCCAGCCTAAATTAAAAACAGTAGACAGTAACAAATAGTAATAAAAGTATGGCCTGGGGAAAGTAAGGGAATTTGGTATGGGGACACGAATGCCTTACCACCAAGGTTAGACCTGCCAGGGGCTCTACGGCCCCCGATGGCATCGCCAAACGTGTTGGACAATTGGGAGATGTAAGAAATTGGCCCAAATGAAATGGAAAGGCAGATGTAAAAGTGAAGAGGCTAAAAAAACATGGTATATTCAAAAAACAAATGGGGTCATCACCATAAAATGAATAATTCAGAATTTATATGCACGCAGGGCACAGGAAAAATCTTGTTTGGATGAACCGCAGACTGCTAGTCCAAGTAAAAAAGTGCAATGAGGTTTTGGGGACTCAGTTCTTTGGGTGGCGAAGAAAGGGACGAAGATCTACAGCCTTCAGGCTGTGAGTGACGGCGCAGAAACAGTCTCGTTATCAAGAGAATTCCAACCAGCACAAGTCGCAAAGCAAAAAAGGATTTCCTGGAATCAAGCCGGAATTTGGGTAGAACGAGCTTCAAACGGTGACCGAACTAAATTCTAGGTCACCGAACTAAATTCAAAGAATGGTAATTCAATGGGGAGCAAACAATATAAAATTTTAAACTTAAGGATTAAGTCAGTCCTTAAACGTCTACACTCCAGGAATCCAACCAAGGTCATGAAGTCTTCGACAGTATGGCAACGCTCACATGCCCGGTAGTGACTTCGTATGCTTCCTCTGGACGAATTCGAGCCAATCGATGTCTTTGAGGAGGTAGGGAGACCAGACCTGGCTCGCATACTCGAGCAATGGTTGGCCATAGACCTTGTCTGCCCAAAGCCCAGTGTAAAGGTTCCCAGAGTTAAAGCACTGGCAGACCATGACTGATCTGTGATTGGCCGTTGCTGCTATACATAGAGCTGCAATGCGAAGAAATTTTAGATCTTGCTGAAACCATACTCCAAGATCACTGAAGTTGGTAAAGATTTCCGTGAGAGTTGAATTGCCAGAGAAAATAATTTAACTCGCCGCTGGATTTACCAATCGCAACGCAGTGACATTTGTCAGAGGAGAGTGGGAGCTGCCATTTGAGTGATCAATCGTAAATTGAGTTGTTACTACACTGCAGACTAAAGGTGTCATCAGATAAATTGACTGGGGAGGGGAGTTTAAGGTCATCAGAAAACTTCTCCTCAGAAACATTACTTTTATTGATGGTCAGATCATTTAGATAACGAATGAAGAGTAGGGGACTAAGGACCGAGCCCTGGGGGACCCCACTAATTAAGGTCGTAGATACGGAGAACTCTCCCTCAACAATAACACATTGGGAGCACCCCATGATAAAAGCAGAAATCCACGTCAATAAGTTTCCCTGGAAGCCAAGCAGATGCACTTTAAACACTAATTTGGAACTGACAACGGACTGAAAGGCTTTTTAAAAATCGAATAGGATGATATCCGTTTTAATGCCCAGGTCAAGTACCACGGTACAATTATCCAGAGCCAGCAGGAGTTGATAAACTGATGATCTACCAGTCAAAAACCCAAATTGGTCTGGGTGAATCAGGTTGAAATTATTAATTGTGGATCATCATTGCATCTCGAATCAGAGATTCCATTAATTTGCATGGAACGACGTTTAAGGATATTGGTCGGTAGTTCTACGGATCGGCAGCATTGCCCTTCTTGAAGATAGGAACTACTGAAGCAGTGGACCAAATAGATGGCAGAATTCCCGAAGAGAAGGAAAGTGTAAAGATGATATGAAGGGCAGGTACAATTGGCTCACCAATTTGTCCGGAGAAGAAAGAAGAGAAGCCGTCGGGACCCACGCAATGCTTTGGCCTAAGGCGGTTGATGGCCGTACGAACGTCAGAGACTCGGAAAACAACCGTGCCGCGACAGAATGCCACCACATCAAAATGCCACCGTCAAAATGCCACCGGACAAAAGGCCACCCTCTACCTACAAAATGCAACTTCCCATTTTTTACTGATCTTTTTAAAAAGCCACAATGCATAAACACAGTGACAATGTACAAACCTTGACAGGTTGTCACCTTAGCAGAGTCCACCCTCACAGGTCGTCTATTTAACATTTAAAAAAAGAATCATATACTGGGTAGTGTAAAAATCTGGAGAGGCTACTGCCATTCCAAATCTACTAAGAGGAGAACCACGAAAATGTACATACATATACTATGGATCGGGAGACATGTAATGATGCTAGTTTAAATGACCTTGGAATGGTCCTTCGAGGTCATCATGATCTAAATTTTGAACTACACGTCGTAGAATAGTGGTGTAAATTGGATAGGTTTACGGTTCTCTGCAACTATCCAATTTACACCACTATTCTACGACGTGTAGTTCAAAATGTATAGCATCATGATGACCTCAAAGGACCGTTCTAAGGTCATTTAAACTAGCATCATTACATGTCCCCCGATCCATAACCCATAGTATATGTATTCATTTTCGTGGTTCACCTCTTAGTAGATTTGGAATGGCAGTAGCTTCTCCAGATTTTTACACCACCCAGTATATGATTTTTAAAAAAATGTTAAATAGATAACCGGTGCGGGTGGACTCTGCTAAGGTGACAAACTGTCAAGGTTTGTACATTGTAACTGTGTTTATGCATTGTGGCTTTTTAAAAAGATCAGTAAAAAATGTGAAGTGGCATTATACCCGGTGGAGGGTGGCATTTTGTCCGATGGCATTGACGGTGGCATTTTGACGTGGTGGCATTTTGACGAGTGGCATTCTGTCGGTGATTCGAAAACAACATCAGCGGGGTTGTGAAGGGTGTAGGACCTAAGAGGACAGATAGGAGGAGTAGCGCCATCTCAGTGATGCTATGTCTGGAGAATTGGGAATTAAATGTAGCAGCCTTTTCAGAAGGAGAAATAATAATCTTTCCATTTTCCTTTAGGGAAGGAATCGTACGAGAGGATTTAGATTTAAATCGATAGAAACGGAAAATGCCAGATGGATTTGCTTCGCTTAAAACCGTTTTTTCCCTGGTTGGTGTAGTTTCCTAGCACAGTTGGAGTATGATGTCTGTAGGGTCACGTCGGTTTGCAGTGAACCACTCAGCACGAAGCCGACGCCAGGCAGCATTTTTAATAGAAGACAGTTCCTTAGAATGGACCACATTCCTGGGTTGGTGGCGAGTAGACATTCTCGTGCAGCGGTCAGTTTTCTTGGAAGTCCACTCCTGCGAACGCAGTGACAATCCAAGGTTCAATACACTAGGACCGCAGTTCATGAACCACTTCAAAATGAAGCGTCTTGTTGCATATTGTTCAAAACATTGCTGCAATCCTTTAACGCTGTTTGGCTTGTTGTGTGTCATGCTTCACTAGGCATTTCTGCCAACAAGTTCTGTATTGTCGGGCGGATCCCGTATTTTGTTGAATGTCTCTTTTTTTTCTTTCTTTCTTAATCACGTCTGGATCAAGGTCAATATACAACTTTTTATTTCCTGCAGGTCACGTGGTCCGTCATACGTGCATGACCATTAAGTTACGCAATCGAATTTTTTTTTCAACACGTAGTCAACCTTGAAAAAGGGTAAATTGAAACCGCGATGGTTAGTTGACCAATGCGTTCTACTCGGTTTAAGACTTGATTTATAAAAAGAAGAAACAAAATTTCTTTTTATATGAATTGAACCGGAAATCACCTGAAGCAGACAATGCCAATGGCCGAACTCGGCTTTGACGATAATGCTAATCCACCAAAAAAAAAGGGGGTTAGCCATGGTAATAGGTTAGCCTGTAGAAACCTCAACCAAAAGGAGTTCCGTGCTAAACAAAACACAAATTGTAGATTTTATAAAATCACGATGAAATTCTGCGAGAGAATGTTCGTTTTCTTTCCGCAAAACGATTCTCCGAAGTATAATTTCGACTTACGGTTTCGATTTCATTTTCGATTTATGATTTCGATTTTCAATTTACGAAGCAATTTCGGTTTTACGATGTTTAGTTGCGATGTTTTCCTGTATTTAACACATCGATATTAGCCCCCATCGCATTTCGTCATCCTATACCTGTAATTTCGTTAGCTTCTGCCATGGTGTGTCGTATAAAGTATGCCTAAACCTCATTTTTATGTCGCTCACGAACGAAGTTAAAACGTAAAGCTCCGAATCCAGACGAGAAGCAGCTTCGCGTTTCCGTAAAATTCCGACGGTTCACGAAGATAACATCATCGCCCTAATACGGCCAAAATCTCTGCCCATTTCTTTATTTCTTTGTATTTATTGCTTGAACGGCATTTTTAAATGTTCCTTTGATCATGCCAAGGTTGTGGCCGAAAATTTAGGTTTTTAGTCAATAAACTAAAAAAAAAAATGCTATTGAAAAATTAACTACACACTGCTCATTTACAATAGACAATATACAATCTGCAATAATATTTGAAACATGAGCACACCCAGCCGGACATCTTATTTGTTAAAATTATTAAACTTGTGCTGCCGAATAGGTGTATCGGCTCGTTGTTCCCATTAAGCTTTAGGGCCGGTTTACGCAACGACTCGCCTTTGCATTCTCGCAGCTAGAAGCTAGATATCAGCTGAAATTCCAACATGGCGGCGGGTTTAGCTATTTCGACTCGCAATGAAAACGTTGAATAATGAGAGTTCAGAAGCGACTGTGAAAATTTCGTCAGGAGGAATTCTTTATCTTATTGTCACGGATTATAAGAATGCAAGCATTTATTCAAACGATGTCGAATTTAGCTAATCCAAATAACGTTAGTAGTGTATGGTACTATTTTAACACCTTAATATGGCGTTGTGTACGGCTCCTAACAGAAATCAATACTAAACTTCGGTGTACAAACCTCTTCCGTAACTAATTCAGTGCTATTTGAGATTTCAGTCTGTAACAGTTCCAATGCAATTCGTGTTTGAAGATTTCAAATTTTCTCCGTAACAGATTTCAATGCTGAGGGGAAAGCCCAGCATAAAGTTGTTGTGTGCAGATTAGTATTGAGCTAACGCTCGCCAATGTTGAGCGCGGCGTAACAGATTTTCAATGCTGTGTGAGCTCACATGTCGTGTTGTGCGCACGATAGCATTGAGGCCGCAGGCTAGAGTTCTGCGCGCGAGGTGTGCCTGGCATGGAGCGCGCGCTTGGCTATAGTTTTAAAGATATTTTGTTGCGTCCAACTGCTGTCAAACAAAATTGTCTATAAGGAAAGGCAATTTGTTGATAACTATAACGCTTTTTAATATAGATTCTATTATTAAAAATGAATCAGAGACGAGCCAAATGACTCAAAAATATATATTACGAGTAAAAACTAACTTACAGCCTAACTTAAAATTATGGAAGAGAGAAAATGGAAGAATTTTAATAAACAAAAGATAAAGGTAGGACTTTTTTATCAACGAAGCTAAAGGGTAGTTAAAAATAAAAAAAAAAGAGAGGATGGGGCCAGATAGCCTAAGTCCTTCAAATTGCGTTTAGATTCATTAAAGCTATATCGTTGGGCCCGTCACGATGAATGTTGTTTAAAGGATTGTTTTTCAATTCTTTAAAAATACCTTCGGCAATGGCATTGCAATGCTCAGCATCATGATGATTCCACCTACGAATATGATGTAGCAACCCAATTTCACATTCTAGGCTGTGAAGATAAGTATGTCGCATTAATAACATACTGATGAACCAGGCGCGGCGCATTCTTACGGTACCTAGTATTAGTTCTTGTAGCCTAGTTTCCGTCATCCCGTTCGGAAAGACGGGATTTTTTAAAAACTTCCTCCGTTCTCACTGATGGAAGTACGTTTCTAATAGGTATTTCCGCTGCTGGGACATCACCATTTTCATTCAGGTTGTCTGGCGGAGGGTAGCAACCAACAATCTCGTAGTATTGTTCAAACAATTGTTGTTGACGTTGAGCTCCGAGCGCTGAGCGCAATTGTAGAGCGTGATGTTGTTTGAGCCATTTCCACTTCTTAGTTTTGACAATCGACTGCCATTTGTTTCTCTTACCTTTACGAGAATGCTTCTTCCATTTTCGCGATGTTATAATCGCAGTACTAGTGCTGGGTACGGCTTCAGCTTGTGCTGAAATCGATGGGGTTAGGGCTACTTTTTGTCAAATCCGGGGTGGGTAGGCCTACTTCCGTACCAGTTTGTGATACATCATTCGAATCTACTTTCCCATTGGACTCGTTGCTCTCTTCCGACGAAATCGATGGGCCAAGGCTGGCTATATCACCAATTTCCGAAGTTGTATCTGACTCACCCCTTTCTCTCAACGACGGACTAAGGCTGGCAACGCTATCAATTTGGTCGTTTTCCAGAATTCGACTCCACGTCCGAACCGAGCTCGCTTGGCGACGCAGGGCTGTAATCCATACCACTTAGTTGAAAATAAACGGGCTGAATAGATTTTTCCTTTTTTCCACTGGGAACGTAGGCTAAATAATAATAAAAAACAAAAAGAATATTCACAGGATACGCCTCTTTCTAGCCTTAAGGCTATGAGCGGCTTCCTTTTTACTTGTCCTAATTTATCTAGAAAAGTTTGCGAATGGGCGAGTGTATTATTTTTTGCTCATTAGTTTTGTGTGGGTGTAACGTGTTTCGCCCTTACCCCATGAGCGAAGTAAAGTTATCTTTTAGGTCCGTCGTATTACGTGCTTACCATTTTCCCATCCTACAAACTTTTTTTTTTTCCTTCATCGCAATGTTGGCACGTTTTATCAAGCCCCTCACCTCCCAGTTTTTAAGTATATATGCAAAAAAATGTTCCCACCCAAAAAAATTAGCGTAGACGGAGGCCTGTAGTTTTTTCTTTTAGCCAAGATGCTATATAATTAACCAACACGGGCACGGTCGTTTTTCACGACGGTTTGGCAGGACGGACCTCTAAGCCCCTCAGGCGTTCTTTTCTGATACTCGAGTCAATTGCACACTCATCCTCCCCTTCTCCTTTAAACGTATTCAACTCCACCTACACCCACGAAATTAACATTACATAATTACAGCGCCGATATTTTATACATGTCGTGGGACAGAAAAAAATAAGCCGCAGCTTTTTTAGTATATACTAACTTCTCGAATCCACCTACACCCAACAAATTAACATCGCAATGTTACATAAATATAAGGTTGAGGCAAAGCTTATATTTTATGACTGTCATAGATTACAAAAAAAAATAAGGCGTCCGCTTCTTATCATGCAAGGCTGTTCTCAAACCCACCTGCACAACTGTAATTAGCATAAGAATGTTGTATAATTTCGTGGGAACCACTCAGCCTCCGAAGGCAAAGCATGCATTTTATGTATGACAGGCTACATAAAAAAAATAACGCGTCGCTTTTTTAGCATGCATTAGCCTCAGGCTATCACGCTCTGTTGCCTGATTGGTTAGCTACGTACAGAAAATATGTATTAGCTTTAGGACTAATAAGCCTCCATATTAGGCAATGAATTCTGTCCTGTTCATTCCATTGGTCAGTAGGCACATTTTTGCGTACGGGCCGTCCATATAAATACCACCCAACATTCGCCGTGCCGCAACCTCAGTCCATTTTCGCTCGAGACAACGAACCAGCTCATCTGAATGTAAGTACCGAGTCATTTTTAATAGTAGCCATTCTTAGTTTTAAAATTTATAAAGTTTAATATTTTTTTATTCAGGCCTAATACGTTAGCCATGTATTCTAAAATAAGTACGGCTGTTTTTCCCTGTTTCTTGCTATATTTTAAAATAAGCAAGTCTGTAGAGCCCTCGTTTTTCCTTTTCTCACAATAATTAAGAGATTTTTTAGCATGTAATGTTAAATGAACGTGAAGTATTAGGCCTTAGCACTCGCAATGTTATTGAAGTTTTTAACTTTTTCCCTCTTTTTAATAGAAAATATCACCTCTTACCAAACTCAATGGCAGACGTAAAGCAGCTAATGACGAGCCTAAACCCAAAGGTTGATGTAAAACAACGCATTATTTATTTAGGCAATGACGTGTTCGCTCAGGCTTCATCATTCATGAATAAACCATATATTCACGTCCGGAAAATGATCGTACCATCTAGCGATTTAAGTCCATCGAAAATAGGCATTACTTTCGATACAATTGCTTGGGAATCCTTTATTCAGCAAAGAGATGAGTTGAACGCCATTTTCTTAAACAAAGAAAGTAATAATGCGTTCACAAAGTCATGGTCGTTTGGAAAACGATTTAATCTTATTTTGAATCGTCACTCAAATTTTTACAAAACCACGGCGATTTTTTGCCGCGATGACGGTAGAAATATAGTACTCGATCAGGCCCAACTTGCTGGTTTGTTGAACTATCAACATTCTATTACGGAGAGTCTTAACGAAATTGTTGCCAAACTCAACACTTCCCAAGTTTAAAATGCATTTATTTTCTCTCTCTCTTTTCGCAGCTTAATGGCTACCAATTGTTTTGCACTCTCAGGTCTGAATACGTTACGTGTAACACCTGACGCAACTGGCATAAAAATCGTTATAGGCAAGCCGTCAAAAAATGTAACGATTACTCAACAGGAATGGATGTCACTTATAAATAAAATATACCATCGTGAGGCCGGACAGCAACTAGATTTGAAGACTGGCGAGTTGCATTGTAAATTAGTGAGCGAAGATATTATTTCTTTGAGGGCTAGAGACGATACAATTGTTCTCACTGAATTGGATTTTCTGCACTTCTATTATTTACTGCCGGCAGTAAGCGATACAATCGCGGCTCTCCACCGCATAATAATGAACACAATGAGTGGTGTTTCTGACTCTGATACGAAGTCAACGCACGTCCATTCTCCCGCCTTCTCTACCACCCCAGTTACTTCACAAAAGCGGAAGGAAGCCTTTACATCGAAACAAACAAAAAAAATTAAGTTTTGCGCAGAATTCCCTCCACTGAGTGCCATTGAAACGGTGGAAGGAAATAAAATCGAGAAAAAAAGTACA
>JAHWFP010273172.1:0-14853 GCA_023313725.1 Lithobius niger
ACGGCCAACATGCTGGGGGATGAGGATGAAAAGCCCAGTGGCCAGAAAGGGCAAATTGGAATCATACCCAAAAGGGGATTCAAACCACCAAACATCCTCTAAGCAGCCACCCCGGGCCCGGTTTGTCCGGATGTCCCTTCACCTCTTTCCGACTAGTGCTTGCGACGGGTGTTAAACCTGCCCGCCATCACACCGTAGGCGCACTTGCAAACCGTAGTGTTGAAGTTGCTAGTGTTCAAGACGGACTAAAAACCCTCCGCCATGGAGACCCTTGGCACACTAGCAGACCGTGATCTTGGGTTCCCTTTTAGTCGCCTTCTACGACACGCAGGGGTACGGTGGGCTTATTCTACCCCCAGCCCACAGGGGGAATGTTGCAGGGTCAACAAAGTAATAAGCTTGCCCACCGTCCTCGTCAAAGACCTGAGCTCAGCGCGTAAATCTGCCAAATCAGCAGACTCACTAACTGGGCCAGGCATTGGCGCACTGCACACCTGCGCAAAAGAACGTGCCATTGCCAGTGCCGAAAGTTTGGCTTTCTTTCGGGCCTCCGAGTAGGAAAGCCCGTCCTTCACCTTTAGTTCCTGCACTCGACGTTGCTCAACATAAACACGACAGTCCCGTGAAGAAGCTTGGTGCTGACCACCACAGTTGACGCACTGCTCCGGTCCAGCACAGTCAGCGCCTTCATGGGCTGCATGAGCACAGGAAACACAGGTAGGCCTACCTTTACACGGGCCGCTGGTATGGCCGAAGCGTTGACAGCGGAAACACCGCATCGGATTCGGGACGTAACTCCTGACCTTCAAGCGCAGGTAACCGGCAGTAATGTGCTGCGGTGCAACTGGCGTATCAAAGGTCAGGAAAAAGGTGTCAGTTGGCTGGGCACCATTCTCGCCTTTTCGTGTCAAACGCCTCACAGCCGTAACACCCTGTGAATTAAGTTCGTCCAGGATGACATCATCACTGAGACCCCTCAAATCGAAGCATGTCACGACCCCCTTGCTGCTGTTTAAAGTACGATGCAGCTCGACATGCACTGGGCATGACCCCAGTGCACTCGCTTTCAAAAGCCTCTTCGCCTGACCATAGTCTGCAACCTCCACAAGGTATCCCCCAGCACGGAGCCGAGAGACACTCTTTCGATCAGAACCACAGATCCCTTTCAAAGCTTTGTGTACAGCGAATGGACCGAGTTGCGTAAGATCTCGGCCCTCGCCTGTCACCACCAGGAACTTCGGGACTTGGTCCCGACTCTTACTTAAGTCTGGTAACTGGGCACCAGGCCCAACCATCTTAGGCTCCCTCCTATGGCGCTTGCTAGTGCGACGAGGAGGGGAAGAATTTTGGGGGCAAGAAATTTTTGCGGGGGAGGGGGGGGGAAGAAGTTGCCATAGAAAGCAAAAAAGAAGTCGCGGCGGTGCGCTCCCCAGAAAATAAAGCCCCGCGCGGCACTCGGGTGATGCAGGGCCGGAAGCCGCATATCCAGGGCCCTGCACCAGGAAGCTAACACCGCCGTCTATCTCCGAGAGGTGGCAGCCTAAGCATGCCAAGAGGCGAGGCCACCAAGGAAGCCGTACACACCACCTCCGTCGATAACCCAAACAGTTCGGGTACGTGATGCAGATGGATACAGCACAAGCCGCCTTCCCACATCGACAGGACCCGAAAGGTAATAGCCGATTGACCTTATGCCGGCTCGCCCAGGCCACCCGTCCTCTGGAATAAGGGGAGGGGGGGGGGAGGTGAGGCTAAATGGCTCGGAACAAGGAACCAAAGCCTGAAAGCCAGGATCTCCGCCTCCACGGATTACTAGGTTGCAACACACGGCCAACATGCTGGGGGATGAGGATGAAAAGCCCAGTGGCCAGAACGGGCAAATTGGAATCAAACCCAAAAGGGGATTCAAACCACCCAACATCCTCTAAGCAGCCACCCCGGGCCCGGTTTGTCCGGATGTCCCTTCACCTCTTTCCGACTAGTGCTTGCGACGGGTGTTAAACCTGCCCTTCATACACACCGTAGGCGGACTCGCAAACCGTAGTGTTGAGGTTGCTAGTGTACAAGACGGACAAAAAACCCTCTGCCATGCAGACCCTTGGCACACTAGCAAACCGTGATCTTGGGTTCCCTTTTAGTCGCCTCCTACGACACGCAGGGGTACGGTGGGCTTATTCTATCCCCAGCCCACAGGGGGGGGCGGGATTGAGGCTTAATGGCGCGTCGACAACTTGGTCATTAGCGCCAACCTCAGTCACAGTGCAGTGGTCTGGGTCGCCACTGCACCACACATTACAGAGATGTTATTCAAACCCCTAATCTAAATCTTGTCATACATCTGTACCTCCTGCAAAAATTGAAAAACACCGGACAGGAGGACAGACTTATCGCCCAACTGACGCGCAATGTCATGCGGAAGATGGAACCGACGACGAACACCATCAAGATGGCGACAATCAACAAGTAAGTGCCGGACCGTAAGTGGCTGTCGACACCAAGAACATTCAGGAGGGTCAACCCCCTGCAAAAGGAAACAGTGAGTAAGTCGGGTGTGACCAATGCGCAAACGGGCTAACACAACCTCCTCACGGCGACTGCGGCGACACGCCGCGTGCCACTCCTCAACAGTGCCTTTAATGGCCCGTAACTTATTACCATCCTGTATGTCCCACAAGGTTTGCCAAAAAGCGTGTAACCTCAGACGCAGAGTTGGAAAGGCATCTGAGGGAACTAGGCTGAGATCCCTACCGAGAGGGCCAGAAAGGGCCCCTTTCGCAGCAGAATCAGCCAGTTCATTCCCTGCTATCCCAACATGGCCCGGGATCCAGCAGAAAAGCACGGTTTTCCGCTGGCCAGGCAAGCGGGAAAGCAAAGCTTGGACACGTTGTGTCAAGGGGTTCCGAGGATTGTAATTCGCCAAGGACTCCAGGGCACACAGGGGGTGTGTTTCTAGATAAATATCATTTTGCCCCATTTTCAAATACTTGTACGATATTCCTGCACCTAGCAGCGCGGACAGTATTTATTTAATGGTTGCAAAAACAATAAATATTAACTTGTAACTTTTTATTTTTACTGAAAGTTCTCTGAGCCACAAAAACGTTGGTCCCCCAAAAATACCAAACGGCAAAGTCAACATTTATGTAACCCGTGTATTTTATTTCATGTCAATTTTTACTTAATTTTGGCGGTCTTGTGTGTATTGCATATCTTGTGTGCACTAACCCTTTTATTATAGCTTTTATTCCGAGTTCTCAGGAACCCCGAATAAAATCCTGCGTTTGGGGGCATGTCAACGAGCGCCGCCGAAAAACGCCTGTTTTTAAAAAATTTGAAATTTTCTTTCTTGGAGCACCCAACTGCCTCGCCTAGGCAAATCTCGCCGTTTTTATAATAATGGTCCGATTCTTACAAACTCTTCGACATTCAATAGCCTGTCCAAATACAAGACTCTTGGGGAAGCCCACATCTGGACTTTCCACCAGGAAGAACCATTAAACTACGTTTGAAGATCACCTCAAACCCACCACATCGCACCTTCATCATGGCCGCCATTATTGAAACTTGTATTTATGTATTTTTATTTTTTCCTTTTCCTTTTAGGGCAAAAAGCCCGAACACACTAGCTTAGTGCATTTTAGGAGGATTTTCCTCTGCGAAGGTACTGAACCTCGATGATTTGTACAGACAACAATTTGAAGTGTGATATTTTTTATTGTGTTTGTCGGCCGCAATCCATATGAAAAATTTCCACAACGATCAATTTTAACTTCAAAATTTTAAACGTTAAACGGTTAATGCGTTATAGCAAACTAAGCTAGTTTATTTAACTGCATTTATACTTTTATAATAATCTTTTACCCCCAGAAACGCTACCATGTGTCCAAACGTACTAAGACCGGCATTCTACCGGACACGAATTTTCAGTGTATATATGTTTATTTTAGTTCTCCTCTGACCTGACTGAGACCTACCAAATACTACAAATAGCTTGTTCTACTATTAAAAACCAAAAGATGTTTATAAAAGATCTGTTCCAACCCAATCCGAATGTCAAACTGTGCAAAAACTTCGAATCCTCCTTTTTTGCCCCCCTCCCCAGCCAAAACTAGTTGTGGTGTATAACACTGCAGTTTACAGTTAAAGCTGGTTGAATTTAATAGTAATGCTTTATACATTGCCCAAAGCCAAGTATCAAGCTTTAACAAGAGCCTATTCACGTTGCAAACATGTAAATATTCATTTCATAGCCAATAATACAAAGTAAAGGCCTATTTCCCAAAGTTCAATTGAGTAAAACTCAAACAGGCCTATCTTTTTCCGTCTTTACATGTCCCTACTCCTTCAAACGGCTCTGCACCCAGGTCCTTTGTTCATCCGACTTCTCCTCCCACTTTTCATTGTTCTCAAGGCCCTCAAGCCAATCAGACCCCCGCAGCTATCCTCGGCGTCCGCGCCAACTTCCGGTAATGTGTATTAAAACCCCAGCCCCAGAATCCCTCGTTAGCACAGCTCACGAGTGGAGACGCCAGTCGCGAGTGGAGACGCCATGTCCGGAGAATGCCATTCCGGGCACAATGGTAGTGGTTCGTATGTTATAGTTTAGCTTTTGAAAGTTAAGTTTAGGACCCCCATATTCTAAATTTCAGTTTAAATGTAACTTTAACTCTCTAGCTTGTAGAAATTTATGGTGGAGACGCCTGTAGCGGCATCTTAGGTTCTCTCTCCCCATAACGTCACAGTGGTACTCTTACTAAAAACCAACTTTTCCAGTTTAATTGAAACAAACTGATGCCTAAGTGTAAAATTGCCGGGCTTTTTATTACTTAGAACAGTTCTCGAGGGAACTAAGGGAGGTTAATCTTTTTGTACTTGGAAAACTTAGAAACATAACTGTGGACGGTTGATCATGTAGAAACATACTGTCAGACTTCTATCAGTTGCGGCTGTTAAGTCTTGTGGGTGTCTCCGGGAGCACCTAATATTACTTTTTCTATTGTGAAAATTTAACTTTTACTCAAACACAAGCGTTGTTTGTTTGATTTGTGAATTGCTACTTGTGTAAATTCAAACTTCATACTTTTAAATAATTGTATTCAAAAGCTTTTAGAAGCAAACTATGATGTAAAGTGTTATTTCATTTTGTCGCAAAAATAAAACCAGGAGTTTTAAGCTTCGGTCGTTTGCTAGATTGATTAATTGTCTTTTAGTGTAAAATATAAATATGTAGCCCATCTTTAATTTTAGCTAGTAAAACAGTTAAATCCACCGTTGGTGGCAGCGATACCGACAGTTTAAGGTTAGGCCCCTTTAATTAGGACCGGCGCTCCATCCCCCATGCTGGGACAGTCGCCCATGCTGTGTTGAATAACGTAAAGTCGTCATTAACACCGATTAACCTCAAGCTGAAACTCCACGTACACCAGGGAAACCGGGGGCGTTACAAGCACCTAAGCCGTCGTAGCGTCCGCCGTTACAGGACGCCGCAATTGAGCGCAAGGTAAAATCTTGTGCAAACTGCCAAGAGTTCAAGGAAAATCAATGACCAGGTCCTAAACACACCTGGGAGTACCCGCTCAAGCCAATGCCCGTTTTCTCGCTGATTTTTGTGGCACCGTGGATAATTACATGTTTTTAATCATGGTTGACGCTCATAGTAAAATCCCATTTGTCAACAAAATGAAAACCATAATGTCCGAAAAAGTGATAGGTATTATGAATACCCACATTGCTGAATACGGCTTAATTGACGTACTTGTTACGGACAACGGCCCTCAATGGTGCTCGAGTTTGTTTCAAGATTGGCTAAAGTCAAAGGGTATTCGTCACCTAACAGGGTCAAGTTATTCGCCCTGGATAAATGGCCTAGCAGAAGTTTTTGTCAAGAACTTTAAGAAAATCTATAAGGCTGCGAGAAGGGATGGTATCGGAGTACAAGATAGTATTAACGCATTTATAGAATCTAGTAGAATTACACTAAGTACTACCACTCAAGCAACAGCTGCAAAACTTTATTTCAACCACGAGTTTAAATCACGACTTGATTTACTACTTCCGGATCCAATAGCGAAACTGAAAGAACGTCTTCCATACTTCCCCTATGCCACAGAAAACCTTAGGAAATTGCTGGCTCCCCAAAATCTGACTCTCGTCTCCACTGCAGCACGAAATTTAAAAAATCTAACTATGCCAAACATTACAGTCGAGCAAAAAGATAAAACTAAACAAAAAAATGTCATCTATCAAATCCCGTGTGGCGAACCAACATGCACAGCTAGCTACATAGGAACCACGAAACAGGAACTTAAAGGATTTCATCGCACAAATCCAACCTTAAATACAAAGATAAAACCAACTCTCTTGTTCAGCACCAGATAAAGACAGGGCACACCCCAGATCTCCAAAATACGCAAGTCATTTTTCAAGAAAATAATTTTCGTGCACGTCTTAACTTAGAAATACTTTGCATCCTAACACAACGACCACCAGTCCATAATCATTTGATGCCTAATAATAAACAGTTTTCGGAATATATACCAATCCTTCACAAATTTGGAATCGCAAATTTCTCCCACCAGGGCCATCCCACATAAATAGCCGCCACCTCCGCTCTACAAATCACTTCTTCCCTGCTTCGTTAGGGAGAGGTCCTCCCAGTTCAGCTTTTGCGCTGACTGGGCTTCACTTTTATCTTTTTTAACTTTTTATTTTTTATCTTTTACTGCTCTGGCTTGCTTTTCTTTAGAATGGGAAACCATTTAAGTGTATCTTGTTGACTTGTAGCTTATGCTATAAAATATATTTTTGCTTGACAACGGGATGACAAATCCCGAAACGTCGCATTTTACTGTATACATGTGCACTTGCTGGCTTTTTAAAACGTTAACCGATGAAGGTGTCGTAGAAAAAGATTTGTTTCCGCTCAACAGCGCATCGTCTCTCTTTGGACAAGAATTGGAAACTAACAATGAAAACAGCACCATAGAGTCCGACACTATTCAGCAGACTCCAAAACCAGTAAACAAAAAATCCAAACGAAAAGTAATTTCGCCAATTCAAAAAGTTGCTTCCGAAACTGAAACCAAAAAACGTTCTCCAGATTTAGGACGTCACAGACGACTAAAAAAAGCACTAACCGTTTGAATTAATAAATTAAAAACGCACTAATGCAACTGTAACTTCGTTGTATTGTAATTTAGTTATTCGTTAGCCTAATAAAAGGTTATTTTTAAATTGTGCCATGCTGGCAAAAGTGTCGCATTTTAGTCATGTGTGCCCTGAATTAACAAGGTAAATTTTAATTGTTGTCGTGAGACAAACATGTGCTCATAACTTGTTATTCGTAAGGAAAATAGATTCCTTGGTTTTAATCTTATATGTTTTTTATTTTCATGGTAACATCGACTTGTGTGAGCATGGAGCCAAAGTAAAGCCACTCAAGTTAAGATGGAGATGTTTAACGAAACTAGCCACAATATGCTACAATATCTGAAGTGCTGCAAAAGTCTGGAAAAATTTTCTTTGTAATTCAGCAAAATTCTCGACCTGAAATCCACAAAATTCAAAATCGCAGCATTAATAAAAAAAACTGTTGAACATTGCCAATGTTATATATCTAAAAAATAAAGCAAGTAAAATGTCAAATATGTAAACTTTGTAAATTTACGAATTTAAGATAGCCAACCGTTTTTCAGGCTATTCTTCAAAATTTTTTCTCTTGAGTTATACAAGTGTTTAATTTAAGTTTTTTTAGCTTTCAAAAATGCCAAGCTGTGAAAGTGCATTGGTAACTCCCTTGCTCTCTTAAATTAAAAACTTCTTCTTAAGGTTAGGCAGTGACTCACAATAGAAATATATGTTCATAGAAAAAGAAAATACACCTAATTGTTTCTTTTTGTTTCAGGAAGTTAGGGGGAGATGAGGCTTAATGGCGCGTCGACAGCTTGGTCATTAGCGCCAACCTCAGTCACAGTGCAGTGGTCCGGGTTGCCACTGCACCACACATTACAGAGATATTATTCAAACCCCTAATCTAAATCTTGTCATACATCTGTACCTCTTGCAAAAATTGAAAAACACCGGACAGGAGGACAGACTTATCGCCCAATTGAGGAAGTTAGGAATTTTTTTTCAGTTTTTTTTATTTCTCTGTCGTTAGTGTGGTGTCGTCACGTGTGGCACCACAGTAATTATCAATCCTTGTTTCCTTATGTTAACCCATCCTAGTTTAACACACTAATAGGATTGCCATAACATGTAGCCATGTAATTATGAGTGGTACTGCTCACCACAGATGTGACACATGATCACTGTGTCACATGACACTTTTTATAGTATAAGGTCTGGATGCCTAATAAACACGTCCATTCCTGTGCTTGCATTAAGCTGTGTTCTAGTCGTTACTCTGCTGGGGGAACACCACGCAATAGGCTACCAAGACAGTCCACGTTTAAAATAAATATTAACATTATTTGTTGATAAATGGGAACAGAACAAAGTAATAATGCAAAATTAATGAGAATATTTATACCTATGTACTGCAGAGCTGCTGTGCTCACTAGTGGATATGGGTCGGCAGATTGCACTGACTGTGGAGCCCGGTAAAAGTATTGTTAATTAAGATTTAAAATAAAATTCTACATTATAATTTGCTTTGTTCCATTTTACGCAATCACGAAGTGTCAAAAAATTTGTATCTAAACAAGGAGGTTATTTATAAAAACTACAAGAAAGTTGTTTTTTTTAAATAACCTCCTTGTTTAGATACAATTTTTTTGTATCAGATTGTTCCCAAGGTAAAGAGCGTCAGAGTCAGCCTTTGGAAACTGGAGAACGATGTAACTTAGTTTCTTAAGGCATAACGAACTTTATCTTAAATGTGAAATGATTTATTTAAGAATTGTTTCGTGAGTAAGCACAAGAGAGGCTTACGTGCGGATATTTACAGTAATTTTTTTGTAAACAAAGCCATTGCCTACAATACATAACAAAAAGCTGAGTGGGTTATGCTAATGATGTTTTGTTTGTATTCTTGTAATATTTTGATATACACACAACATTCGTCTAAATATGGGTTTTGTTTTAGATTCGCCAAGATTTTTTCACTCGAACTAAGTGGCAAAACCCATTGGCGAGACGTGGAAGATAAGTTGATCTGCATTGCAAAGAACAGATTCAGTAACAATAAAGATATTCAAGAGCTTCTGTCATCAGCTTGAATTGAGCTGATGGATCCTGGTGAGTTAACACATTAGTTTGCAGGGGTCGAATTTCCAAATTTTGGATTTTGAATTTCCAAATATGCACCCCAAATCTGTTTCTGGCGCGCAAAACCAAAATGTAAACCAACAATGGTCTCCTATTTTATAGACATCGAAAATTCTAACATTCAGCACCTCAATAATATGTACTGTTTTCCTGCATTTTGCTTAAAACTGACTTAATTTCGCTATTCAACTGAAAAACCTATACGCATAGTTTAATGAAAAGTAGTAAAAACTGGAGTTTAACTAATTTGAAAGGAATGGTGCCACAGGAAATCTAATTTCAAGCTGTTTAAAATGCCGCAAACCGCACGTCTGTAGCTTGTGTGGTTCAAAAGTTATGGAAAATTCAACTTTGATGTGCAACTTTGCACTCCACGAGTTGCTTCTGGAGTGCAAATTTGTCCCTGTGCATCTGAATATTTCGACCCCTTGAGTTTGCCCTTAAAGCAGAATGTCTACTAGGGTTGTGCGAGTAGAATAATTTTCATTCGAGTCGAGTCGAGTTTGCAACAGAAGAATAGAGTATTGAGCCGAGTTCAAGTATTTGGTGAACACACCTATTTTGCAAGTGTCTTTTGTATTTGTTAGTGTAATAACAATTAAGATGCTGCTTAATGGACTGTGTGGGTTAACATGTAAAACTAGTTTTCCAGTTTTTAGGGTGTAACTTTTGAATGGTTTGAGCTAGTGGATTTTAATTTGCACCGTCGGAAAGCTCTCATCAAGACGATAAATTTGGTATATTTAAACATCAAAATCGGTCAAAAATTGGCGAAGTTATCGCATTTTCACCGGATTCGAGTTTTTCAAGTTTGGATGCAAGCTACGAGCCGAGTTCAAGTACATGTTGCATTTTTCGAGTATCGCACATCCCTAATGTCTACTTTCAGTGGCGTAACTAGGGTTTTGTACTGAGGGGGCAACACTAGCCATTTAGCCGAATATTGGGGAGGGAGAAACCAATAACTGCTAGGGGGTCTGGGGGAGCGCTGTGAGCTGGAATCTTGACACATTTTTGCTACTCTTCAGCATTTTCTAGCCTCGTAAAGTGCTTTGGAAACATTTAAATAAAATCAGTTTTGCTGGCTGCATTATACAATTTATACGCATAAAAAAATGATACTTTTAAAGATTAGCCTCTAACTGTATTCTCTTCTACCTAGACAAAAAGACTATGGCTGCACTAGAACTTCTGCCATACTTGCTACCAGCCCAACCTAAAAGAGGTTGCAAACAGCCAAGGTTGAGCCCAAAAGCGTGTTGCAAGTTGCTGCTCACAAAGTTACCGGTAAGTACTCCTTTAGAAGCTGGTGCACTGGTTTAACCACATTCTTCACAACTTTATTGCGGAACATTTGATTTGTAGTGCTAAGTTTAATGAATTAGGAAACATTTTTCAAAAATGAAGGTTAACAATAAGTTTAGTTGCTGTAAAGATAACAGAAATTTACTTCTTGTGGGCGACATTATGGAAAGTAATGAAAGGAACTCTTAGACGTGTTGCTGCTGAAATGTATCGAAAATACCCGTTAACATTTCAAGACACACTCGGTGGGAAAGTTGTTGGCAGTGGCTGTACCCTCCCTACTGAGCCTAATGGAAAACAGAATTGAAAATTGTGTTAGATCAACCACAAAAGTTAGCTTGAAACGGCAACTAATTTGGGAAGAAGAGGCTTCCAAATATTCCCCAGATTCAAATCCACAAAAATCCACACGACTGCATTAAGAGGAACACAAAAAGACGGCTATGGATATGTCAACTGGTAACCCGATAGTTATCCAACGGGAAAAACCGAGGAAACTCAACACACAGCGAAAGAATGGTTGAAGGCGCAAGCATTACTGGGTGAGTTATTGATCAGCAACAACAGCATCAATCCGTTTTATTTTCGGTCTAGCCTCGGCCAAATTCCTAAAACTTAACATCCAAAGTTAACCATACAAACCGGTGGTCTTGAGTAGTTCCGCTGCTAAACGGCAGGCCTACACAATTTTCTCTTGATGTCATGACGTTAAAAATTACTTAAAATATTAAATGTAAAAAAACATAGCGTACTAAGTTAGATTTCTAAGATGCATGGTCCACAGCGTCCTATATTTCCTACTTTTTTAGAGGTGCGAATATTCTTCCTACATTTACTGGAAAAACCCTATATTTCCTATATTTTCGGGTTTCTGAGAAGCCGTAAGACACCCGCTAGTTCCATGCGTGCAATTGTGTGCGCATGTCTGCATACATGATCGTATTGTTTGTTTACTTCAAATTGATTACTGCTAACGTGCCATTGAGCGTCTACGGTTAGGCCTAACCACCAAGGCTCCAAAATCTAAACGGAACCCAGTACACTAACACAATACGCAAAAGATTACCGTTTCGAATTGTAAAATAATGTGATTTTTTAAAAACCAATTTGAAACAAAACTTTTTTTCCGTAATGTACAAAACTTTTTTTTTCGAGTGTACAGTGAATGATTGACAAGACTAGGGAAAGACAAAAAGATATTCAGAAAAAAAAAACCAAGCCAGCTTGACGGCTACTTTACGAAAGCAGCAAAGAAACAAAAAACTAAATAGGCCTAGATTTTACGTCAAGTGAGAACAGAATACACTTTTTTCCACCTAGAAACTTTTGCATTAGGCCCTGGGGGAAAATCAGATTTGGGATTTTTTTTATTACCAGAGCCTTGAGAGTACTTCTACTGCAACATCCCTTTGATTACACGACATTTCCCGTTTTTTTTTTCATGAAAAATTATATTTTCACGGATTTTTATTTGCGGGGCGAGGGAACTCTAGGGGATCCCAGTCTGACCATGGTAAATAGTAAATACAGGGTGTAACTGAATGGTCTGTACAAATTTTGACGATGTAGTCTATGACCAGATACAAGACAAAACGGGAAATGAACCAGTTTTTAGTTACAGCCCCCCCCCCCAAAGTTCGGGGTAAAATGTTGATAATTTTTCATACCTTCCACCCGAGTTTTCCAAAACAATGCAATTTTAGACATCATTCTTGCAATTTCAGTACTACACAATTCATGTTAGTTTGAGGTCTAACAGCTTTGTCGATGGGGAAGGGAGGACAATGATGGGGGGGGGGGGACATTCCCTCTTTGGGCTTTATTTATTCAAACAAACATTACGCCGCCATGCAAAGCACCAATACCAATTCGGCATAGTCTTTGTACAAAATTTGTACTTCGGTTGGCGTTTTCCGATCGTGAATCGCGTGTCTGTTTTGAAGGTTTTGTGATGGTTAAAAATTAGTTTTAACTTTGAATTATGTTAGATATTGGAAGGAGGACGAGCTAATAAACTAAATTTGAGAATAAATGAGAAAAAGGTATAGCGTTTTCACTAGACTGAATCCATATTACGTACATCAATGATCGATGACATAGGCCTAATATTGTCGACTTTTGCGCGATTACAAATGCTCCCGTGAATCGTGTTGAATTAAATGATGATTTCGTAAAATTTATGAATCTTTTCGTTAATTTTGCTGCAGAACAACCAAGATTTAAGGGGGGGGGGGGGGATTGAGGCTTAATGGCGCAATTAAGATTTAAGGGGATAATGCGTTGATTTCTTTGAACGTTTGAAGCTTTTAGTCAATTTCATGATTGACTAAAAAAAAGATTGCAGAGAGGGGGGGGCCGTTAATAAAGCTACTATACGATTTCTGACCTTAAGGCATTTTGGGGGGGGGGGTGGGCGTTAACAAAGCCAGGGCGTTTATTAGGCGATTTACGGTACATCACAGATTAATGCACCTCCCATTCCCGTGAAGTAAGAATGCATCACAAACACCAATCTGCAGGATTTGTCACCAGAATTGACCATCACAAAACCTTAGACACAAGATCCAAATGTGAACATTGCCACAGCTTTGGCCACGTTAGTGTGTGTTAGGGGGCACATGTGGTCAGACAATTGCACTGCCATATTATTTATATGCTTTGAAACATTCAATCTCGTTGCTTGCTGTTTTTATTTTGACTTGTTGTGGCACAGGCCTGTTACAACGAAATTTTATGAAAACTTCAACCACCTTTAGCTTGACTGCTGCAGATGCACGGGGGTTAATAATTTTAAACGTGTAAATAAACTAGTAACAGTTCAAGCCTATTTTTATAATGCAATTTCAATGTTTACTTACAAAAAACTACCAAACTGGCACTCGCGATTTTCGTAGTTACGATGTTTTTATTTTTATGCTGACTTCAATTTATTAGCATCCCAGCAACGATCCCTAGTCCACGGCAAATCAATCCACAAAATCCTTCTGTCGAATAAATTCAGTTGTACAGCTTCTACAGTTAACGAAAAATCCGTTGGTTTTCAAATTTGCATTTGTTTCCCCAGTTTCAGAAACAGCATGGGAATTCGTGTTCACTACAGTCAATGCATTTGCGCTGCTCTACTTGCCGAACGGCCCTCAAGCCAATCAGGACGCAGCATTTTCCAGAAAATTCGCGCTCGGCCATTCACAAGCCGACTTCGTCTCTTGCCTGCAAACAATGCCAGGGAGCTGTCAATCATGTTGTATAGCAACAGGCCCAACCTCCAGCCGACCGTCTGTCGCACGCGTCATCGTGACGACACAACTGTTCCAATACTAAATGTTGCATTCCCTGGGGTCGCGCGCCTACATCAGCAGGTCCTCCTAGTTGCTATATAAACAAAAGTCACGTTCAATCCTTAGCCAAGCTTACAGACGAATTGCCGATTGTCGCTACTGCGTCTCTACTGCCATGCCGGGCAGAAGGTAGTAGTTTTTATGGCTATAACAGAACTAGTTTAACTTTTCGAAAATTTAACTTTTAGGACAAGTTATTCTAAATTTTATAGTTTAAAAATTTAAATTCGACTAGGCAATTTTCGCGTTATGTAGAAAGTTAGACCATCGGCATTTTTTACCAAACTTCTCTACATACTAAGTATTTAGGAACCACTTCCTAAAAACCCCTTTTCTAAATATTAGCCACAGCGCTATTATTTATTTTTATTTTAACTAAGTGGGTTAATTTAAAAGGGACTTCACGAAAATCTCGTAAGGTATTACTGAAGCAGTTAGGCCTTCTAGATGGAACTCTGATACTTACAGGTGGTAGGGTGCATTGATTACTGTAAAAACTAAAAGCTACCTGTTTTTAAGTAACGTTCATGGGTTTGAACAAATAAGACTTTGATACTTGTGAAAATTTAATGTAATGTAAACGAGCGCCACCGAAAAACGCCTGTTTTTCAAAAATTTGAAATTTTTTTTCTTGAGGCACCCAAATGCCTCGCCTAGGCAAATCTTGCCATTTTTGAAATAATGAACCAATTCGGTCAAACTTTTCAACAATCAATAGCCTGTACAAATACAAGCCTCTTGGGGAAGCCCAAATCCGGACTTTCCATCAGGAAGAACCTTTAAACTACGTTTGAAGATCAACCCAAAGCCAAGTATCAAGCCTTAACAAGAGCCTATTCACGTTGCAAACATGTAAATATTCAATCCGTAGCCAATAATACAAAGTAGAGGCCTACTTCCCAATGTTCAATTGAGTAAAACTCAAAACAGGCCTATCTTTTCC
>JAHWFP010273173.1:6886-18703 GCA_023313725.1 Lithobius niger
AGAGGTATTAGTAGCCGCAACTACCGCCAGAGCTCCGCGTAGGATGGGAAGAAGTGAGACGGTACATCTAGTTAACTTTCTAATCTATGGTTGTACATAGCTTCTTACCATGCTCAGTCAATAAAAAATGTGGCTACTATGATCAAAGGTTCTTGGATTATACTGTAGTAAATCAGCCCCGTACATTTGCTGCCTATATCAACATCAATTTCTAAGTTTTTGGGGGTTTGGTCAAGGTATTAGTATTTATCTGCGCTTCTGTTTTTAATATAGATTAATTACTATGCAATTAATAATGCATGAATTCCAGATTATGGTAAACTTTCCTTACCGTGGCATCGGTGTGGCATTCTGTAATAGAGAGTGTATGGCCAAAGGGGTGGATTGGTGAGTGGGGCTGTCATGGTGGAGTCATATAGGAAAGACTGTTCTTCCATCATCAGGAACTGATTGTTGCCTCCTACACGCAGGTATGGTGCACGCATTCCAACTACTGAGTTGTCCGTAATATTTGCGAACTTCTCCGTGATGAGACGGCTGCCGGCAATCTCCTTGGTCCAGTCTTCAACGGTGGCTTCTGTCCAGAATGACTCCTCTGCGTTGTGGCTGGAAGAAGAGAAAGTGTTGCTGAAATAAATGAAAGAATAAAGCCCACGCCAAACAACTTCCAGTTGACACTAGGAAAGAAGAGTCGGGAATTGAGCCGGGTTAAGAAGAGCAGACGGCATGCAGGACCATTTTGAAATCCAGAATGGCAGAAAATGGTTGGAGAGTAAACGGAACAACCAATCAGGAGAAGTCATGCAGCAGTGTGCATGGCCGGAAACTGTCACTGTCAGTGTAAATTCCAGAAAAGACATTTTTCCATTCTGTTTACGGTTCAAATTCTTGTTTACTTGGAGTCGGCAAAAATTTATTTCGCCAGCTTCTTGGGCATCTTGACAAACTTCTGTAAACCGGTAATGAATGATGAAACACAATGAAGTTGTGACAATGAATTTTCTGCCAAGAATGACAAGTGAGTCTCGATAATACAGAAAGTATTCTCAGAAAGATGCTGTGTTCTGACAGCACACATCTCTGTGCACCAGTACAGCCAACACACCGAGTTGTGCGGCAGCAGTACACAGTTTGTGTAGCGGAAGTACAAATGCTTTGCACAGAAGAATGTGTTCTGTCACTGCACACACTATGTACTATTAGTACACAACTCGTGTGTTGGCTGTGCTGGTTCACAGAGATGTGTACTGTCAGAGCACAGCGTCTTCACAAAAATGAATGACGCCGTGTTCTGACAGCGCACATCTGTGTACCAGCACAGCCAACACACCGACTTGTGTACTAGCAGTGCACAGTTTGTGTAGTGGCAGTACGCATGCTTTGTGCAGAAGAATATGTTTTGTTGCGACACAGACTGGGTGCTGCTAGTACACTCGTATGTTGGCTGTGTAGGTACACAGATATGTGTACTGTCTGAACACAGCGTCTTCATATACTATGCTAGCTCGATACTATCAAGATCATCGCTAACTTCCCATACAAATTAAAATTAAAAATTTTTAAAATTGTTCAGGGAGGACTGATCAACAACCTTAACATAGAGGCAAAGATGTTCATAACACTAACTGTATGATGAACACAGCAGCAGATGTGATTAAGTGAAGAAGATTCAAGAATGGTAATGTTGAACAAAAAACAATGTTTGGAAGAGAGAATAGTTGTCACACGAAATTGTTGTCACACGAATAGTTGTCACACGAGTGGCGTGTGCAGAGTAGGGTGGGCTCCTGGCACAGTACTACAGGTGGGTCCCTGCGTGGGAAGGGGGTATTAGTTATAGTGCAGACGATAGGGCCCTATAGACCCTTTAGACCCTATTCAGCAATGGTTTAAGACTTTGCTTTTAAGTTTGATCGCATTTGATGGGTGGGCCGGGGCCCCCAATGCAGATGGGCCCCTGACATCTGCCAGTCTGACTCTATGGTGTACACACCACTGGAGCACAACACCATTTATTATGAAACGATATGATGAATTATATTAGTTAGCATCAACTTATTATATTTGTTGGTGCATTTGTCAATTTGTATACACATATTTTAGTCCCTTCTCTTGACTACCATTTTTTTCCCAGTTTTAATTGTATTTCAAGGGGATTTTGTCTGGCTTTTTTTTTTTAATCTATCATTACTTAATATAAACTAGCTGTTTATCCGCTAAAAACAATGGTAGAAATACTGACTGTTTAGTATGAAAGCTAAAATTGTTGAAAGCCACTGCTGAACTGGAAGTATTGATACACCTATTAACATTGCCGCGAACTGATTTAACTAGCAGAATCTGCGCACACCTCTTTTTATGGCACACTCCTCTTAAAATAAGGGGGGAAATTGACGGGAAAAAATGTACTTATGCCACCGCCAAACAATGTTTTGAGACTCACACCAGTGATTAACCTATTACATCCATGGCACTAAAATGGCGACTTTAATTTTGTGCGTGATTCTGATGTTTACGCTAAGCCTAGCACAACAGACACCTGCACTTGTGTTTAGCGTCCTTTTTCCCCAAAAATGGCGACTTTTTTCTTGCATGTTTTGGGCATTGCAAACTAGTTACCGCTTGTATTTATAAATGCTGTAAATCTCAAAACTTAAAATAGTTCTATTTACTAGTACTTAGTAGTTAGTTTAGTCAAATCTAAAATTCTGCAAATAACGAACGTCTGCATTGATCATAAGTGAAATATAAATGAGTTGAACGGAAGTGAAAAATTAAAAAAAAAAAGATTGCGGTTTATTTGTCTACGCTGTACTTCTTAAAATCGATGCAAATAGAGAGCGTAGAGAGAATAGGCATTGGAAAATTTGTTTGAACTTCCTCCTTCACCCAGAAATATTTACCAAACTGTCAAGTTTAATTTAAACCGAGCGTGTTGTTGGCCTGCCTGCCTATTTGGGACTTTCCCTCCATGACGTGCAAACAAAACCTACCATCATTATAAGGTTTAATTATTCGAACTGTAATATAAAATTTAAACGCATTTTACAGTGTCATTGTTACGTAGGACTAAATGTACAAATGACCAAGTGGTATCCACCATTACCAACAAAACAATAATGACAAAAGAATCCTAATATTTTCGACCCAGAATGAAATAAACACCATAATCAATAAAATATTGCGATACAAAATGTGGTCATGTAGGGAACACTTAAAAATTCTTCTACATAAGTTTTGATTACATGTGTACCGTAAATCGCCAATTAAACGCCCATACACTGTTAAAATGAATTTTATAAAAAAAAAAAATGGGGTGGGCCGTAACAAACTTATAATTCGAATCTTATTTCTGTCCAGGGAGGGTGTTAAGGCCTAACTCCATCGCAGAAAATTCGGCGTTTATGCGATCATTCACGTTTGTGATCTGGGTTCGGTCCATCATTAACGCAGTTTGTTACTAGCAAGCTAAATAGTCAATTTTGGTGCAAAAAAAAACACGTTTTAAGGAGATGAAACACTGATTTCCTTGAATGTATGAAGGTTTTAGTCAATTTGTAGCAGAAAATTTACGATCTAAAATTCTTTAAGGTCAGAAATCGTGAAACATCCTAGTTACAGCAAATAGGTAACTAGGTAATTTAACGATTTCTGACCTTAAACCATTTTATTGGGCTGGGCCGTAGCTCTGCCAGGGCTGTTAATAGGCGATTTACAGTAATCGTCAAAGAAGATGTACTTTTAAACACTTCTTTGCTTCACAAATGTTAAATAGAAATGCTATCGTTCGGTAAATGACAAGTGCTTAAAATACATTGACTTACTTTTGATTTGACAAAAGGCGAGGAGAGATGAAACAAAGGCAATATTAGTATTTGTCAGAATTGGACGGACATTGTTATGATGTTTTTTGAACAACATCTGCCAACCAACTCTCTTGAAGTGACTTTTACGCGCCATGGCTGTTTGCTGTGACGTTCATATCACGTGTCTGGGCTAGTCCAATCAGACGGCCAAACAGCCGTTGTTCTCGTTCGTCATTGGCTAACTCATGGTGACGTCACGGCAAACAGCCATTGCGCATGGTTTAGTGCATACCTTATAGAGTGAGCAGCGATTTCATGCCCTTTTCGGTGCAATTCTTGAACTGCGCTGTAGTTGGTGTATTTGTGAGACACGAAAAAGGTGGACTTTATCGTACAACCGTTGGGATTTTTTCTGGAGCCATCAAATACTTCAGCGTACATGTCAATGTTGTTGATGTTCACTGCGTCATCGAAGCTAACCAGAACCATTTGTGGAACCTGACAACAATAATTTTAAAAATATAAAAGTCATAATTGAAAAGCAAAGTGAAAGTCAATATACAAATAACGTTTGTAAATTAGTGCAAAATTATTACCAGTTCTCAGTAGCGTGCACAGACCCTCGAGACGGCAGGGGCAACTTTTAGGAAAAGGGTACAGTAAGTTTTAGTAGACTTTTGTGGGGGGGGGGGGCCTTTTTTGTTCTCTCTTTTTGCCCTTTCTTAGCGTTTTTAAAATCTTTTTCAGGTCCCCCCCCCCCTTTTTATGTTTATTTTAGGCCTTTACGTTTTTCTGAGGCACCGCCGCACTAGCAAATGTCGGCACAAGAGGCCATTTTTTTTTAAAAGGTCATTTTCCGAAAAAGGCAGGGGCAATGCCCTCCCCCCCCCCCCCCCCACCCCATTCTGTGCACACAACTGCTTAACAGTGGAAGTTGACACTTGTGCAGTAACTCAAATTTGAAAAAAATTATTAGTCCGACACGCAAACATGAAGACATTAACGAAAAGGGCAATGCACCTAGTTGGCTGGCTAATAGGACTAATCTGGGAAGCCTATTCTTAGTTTAATGATATCACTACTTTACAAGTCTAACTCTTTTTAGAAACTAGGCGGCTTTTGTTTTACCATTTCTGGTTTCAATTGGGGGATATTTCTAAAGTGAAAATATTTCCTACAAATGTGAATGTCATACTGCCAGTAAGAAAGGATTTTTGAAATCGTATAAATATCAATGTAACATAAATTTGTAATAGAAGACCACATTAAATATCGTAAATGATTGTTTTGTGAACAGTATACCTTGCCCTCCCATCCCCTCCCCTCAGGAAGAGCAAGAGATCATTCATCAATACTGCTTTAGCTTTTGCACGCTCAGGGACAATGCCAGAAAATGTCCTTTATTACTTTTTTATGAATAAAAAAAATAACTAAATAAAACCTGTAGTGATTGGAGTTTTAATTTCAAAAATCTTTCACACCCCAAACCGAGGGCAATTTCAGCTACTCAGCAACTTACCAGCAAACACGAAGCCATGTGCCTGCCATATTCCATTCAATTGGCTAGAATTTCCCATGAAATCTGTATTACAACAAACTTGAGTAGGTTGTCGTATGAAGCATCGCTTTGTATTTCCCCGCGCAGCGTGGCTGAAGATGTCTGCAGTCTGAGGCTTGAAAGGTTTTCGAAATTAAAATAAGACCACTCTAGATTTATTTCGTTTTTTTCTTTCATCAATATGGGTTTATTTTACCAACATTAATATATTTTGCCGTTGTAATTATAACTGGGTAGTATTGAACACAATATACTAAATGCATTGCTTTTTTTCTTGTTTTTTGTTTCTTTTTTTTGTTTTGTTTTTTACCGAATCGTTGTTTGGACTTCAAAGAATGCAGTTGACATACAAAACAAAAAACGTTGCGGAGTGATAGAACGTGTACCTTCTCTGGTTCAAGGTTGTTAGGGATCCTTGTACCATCCACACTGCAAAAACAGTCTGGCAGAGTGCACTGGCTGGCATCGCAGATAGGGGCTCTGTTGGGATCCTGGTCAATGCCTGCAGGGGGTAAAAATATCAGCAGGATATTAAGAAACGTATATACAAAAAAAATACATATTTCAAAAGAAGTCCATTCCTGCTGTCACATACTTTTAGGTATTTCCAAAGAATTGCGCAATAAAATACTGTTTTTCACTAAATATGCCACAAAAATACTTTTTTCTTCATGTCACGTGAATCAGGAAATCCTTCCTTTCATGGATTACTCTCATCAAGAATTTATAGGGTTGGGGAGAGAATTTGAAACTCTAAAAAGTCCCTATTGAAACGTCTTACACTCATAACTGTTAGTTCCGTCCGAGTTTTCAGAGAGCCCCACACGTTCCATCTGGTAATTTTTGCTCATTTTTCAGCCCAAATCTAAAGTAAACTAAATTACAACTAAACTAAACTAAATAATAATTAAATACAAGCTAGTATCGTTTAGTTTAGTTTAATTTTAGGCTGAAAACTGAGTAGAAATTCCCACATAAAACTTATGGCGCCCTCTATAAATTTAGACGGAACTAATAGGAATGAATCTAAAACGTTTCAGAAGGGGGTCTCAGTAACAAATTCTCCTCCGCAACCCTATAAATTCTTGCTCTCATTCATCATATTAGAAATGTATGTGCTGTAGGCAGGCACAGAGCGATAAATAGGCATAATTCATATTTGAAAGTAACAACTTTTGATTCTGAATGCAGACAGGCTCAGTTTACTCTGGCATGGAACAATATTACAAGTAAAAATTACGCTGTGACCAAATGTCCATCAATTTTACATATTAAATTGATAAGCGAATTTCGGCTCATCACAATAAGTTCAGTACCTTCAGCCTTCACAAGCACCGCCATCAACACAACACTGTCAACATAGCATGACAGTTGACTCGAGCAATACGAAATTCAAAATGCAAGACTTAAACACTTGTGTTCCGCAAAACTCGTGAGCCTTGTGAACGCTGAAGACAAAAAGTGCCGAACTACTGAACTTATTGTGATCAGCCGAAAATTCGCTTATCAATTTATCAATTTAAGATGTAAAATTGATAGAAATTTGGTCACAGCATAATTTTTACTTGTAATACTTGTAATAAAGTCTTGATTTTTTTTGAAAATAAAACAATTTTTTGTCAGAAATCTTGGCACTTCTATTGGCACAATTCATAGAACCGTACAGCAGTCGCTAATGTTCTATTTCCAAAATATTCCATCAGTATCAAAATATTTTGTCAATAGCAGCATTCTTTAAAATACCTTTAATTATCAAATTTACCTTTTATCTACTTCGAATAATTGCAGAAAATGCATCATTCTAAACAGAATGAAGCATTTTCTGCAACTATTCGAAGTAGTTAAAAGGTAAATTTGATAATTAAAAGCTATTTTAAAGGATGCTGCTATTGACAAATCATTTTGATACTGACGGGCTATTTTGGAAATGGAACATTAGCGACTGCTGCACATTTCACACTTCACTGTCATGCTATTATTAATAAATATCCTGTGTTATTTTATCCCTAATCACTCTCTTCATAGCATTTTTTTTAATACTTTCGACAAAGACATTCTGAAAAACATAATTGTGCCCACTTCCAACAGCCGGCAAATTATTATTATCGTCAAAAATAAATGATCGTAAATTGTACTCATTTGTATTTAAATCATCTACGAAAAGTCAATCAGTAATGTTCTCACTATATTAGCTAATTCAGTAGTCGGGCATTTGATAAATGATGTGTTGCATTTGATAAATTGGTTTTATTGGCACACTCTTACGCTTTACACAGCATTGGCAGACTTTACACTTTATTAGCAGACTCTAAACTGTAAAGCGTATGAATCTGCCAATAAAACTAATTTATAACTAACGTTTACAGTGATAATATATTGTGTTGGACGAGTTCTCAATGATGATTAGGCCAACATTTATTTAAATCTCACAACAGAGTCTTTTCAAGGAATTTTTTTTTATTTGGAGAGCCGTCATTTTCAACGTATCCACAACAAACAGACAATTCAGATCTTTCCACTATAATTGGTTGCCATGCAGTGGGAAGTGACACAGGATAGCCACACATTTCCAGCTCTGCTAGAAACCGTTATAAAGACATAGGTAAACGAAAAGAAAGTTAGCTACTTACTGCAAGCATTTTCGTCGGATTCATCCTGACAATCGGCCTTGCCATCACAGAAAAGAGTTTTGTCAATACACTCTCCATTGGCACAAGCAAGTTTGCCCGCATCTTGGCACACAGGCTCTTCTGTGCTTAAGAGTGGCGAAGCCCTCCGAGTTTCTAAACAAAAGAACCATCATTAATCATTAGCAGAAGTATGTATATTTTCAAACGGCAATAGAGTGTTTTCATAAATTTAATCAACACCAACATAACACGTTAACGTAAAGTAGATTTCTGATCGCACACTGCAACGAGCAGTACTACACAGTTTGTATAATGGCATTACACATTCTTGATACAGAATGTGTGATCCACCGTTTGTGCCAGAATACAATTCTTGTAGTAGAGGTGATATGGTGCACAGTGATATGTCCATTTAGTACAAAACCAACTCAAACAGGTTTTCACTAATGTCTTACGGATTTGCGGTACTGTGATTGCGCTATGCAACTAAATGCGTCAAGGATTTTTAACCAAGCCGCAGCAAATATTGTTATTCTATTTCACTTTTGTTAACCGTATGTGACATGAAAAGTGACAGCCAGTACGGCCCTTGAATTTTATTCTCAATTAACTTAAGAAAATGCCAGGATTGTTTCAGATTTAATTTTGTAAACAAGACGTAACGCCTGGCTCAAAAAGGGATGGATAAATGCAGCTGCAAACCTATTTACGTTGCCTTTTGGACTGACTGTGCAGGAATCCCACAACCTCTCAGACCAAAGCCCGAAGTCCTACCGCTCAGCCATGCTGACACGGCCAAAAGGAAACGTCTATAGGCAGCATTTAACACGCACATATACACATATCATCAAACACTTTCCAATCTGCACTGGAGGGACGTTGTGTGCGCGTCACACACCAAGTGAACAAAAAGGAACTGTTCCTTTCTGTTTACCTGGTATGTGACGCGCAAACAGCGTCCCTCCAGCGCAGATTGGAAAGTGTTTGATTATATGTGTATATGTGCGTGTTAAATGCTGCCTATTTCTTTTTCGCCGTGTCAGCATGGCTGAGCAGCAGGACTTCGGCCTTTGGCCTGAAAGGTTATGTGTGTTCAACTCCCGCTCAGGCATTCAGTCCAAAAGGCAACGTAAATAGGTTTACATCCGTATTTATGTACCAGATTTAATTTGTCGCAGTTTTTAAGCAAACGTTCCAACTGTTGTTTGTTGGTTAGCACTTACTTTCTTGGACGTCACAGTTCTTGACGCTGTCCCTCCAGTCACACGTTTGTTTCTCAATATCGAAAGCAAGGCCTGCAGGACACCTGAGAGCTAGTAGGCCTTGGACTGAACAGCGAACCACATCACGGCAATCATCACCGGTCGTCAAGCGAAAATATTCTCCTGGTGACCGTCCCTCGCACAGATCTTTATCGTTGAATACGTCATCTTGACGCCTGACACGGATGGAAGAGGAAGTAACTGCAAAGAAAACGAATAGAAAACTGGTATAAAAGTCTGCTCAAATCATCATTAACGATAACTAGTACGGCAATTTTTTTAGGTAGGCGCTTGTAAACCTTTTGCATCATAGTGTTTGCAGAGCAGTGTAAAACATTCTTATTGCTTGGTCCTTCAGAAAAAGAAATGAATAATTAAAGAATCGATGGACCAAAGAGAAAGTTTTGAAATATTTGTAAAGTTGGCCTAAATACATCCCATAAGATAGGCTGTGTTCGGAAAACTAACTTTAACTGGTTATTATTATTTTTGTGTGTGTGTGTGGCTTTAATGACTGACTAGCCATATCGTTTGCTTCGCTCACTCCATTGGCGTCGATCCACGTTTCATGTCATTTCTTTGATTCCAACCAAGAGCGTCACAATTTCGATGTACTGATTATTTAGACAAAAACTAATTGCAATTGTTGCAGTCACAGCCACCTACAGTAAAGGCCGGATCAGATCAAGACAAATTAGGTGCGTAAAATCAACCATTGACATAGAAGGAAGCGCAAGTTTGCTAGGTGCTGCCATCCCTACACCAAGTGGCGAAATTTCAAACTAACCGACGAGGGTTCCAAATTTTGTCAACCGATGACGCCACTTGGCAAACTTGTCGCGTCGGTATTTGTCGCGCCTTCTAGTGGAGCATTGTGGAAGGCAAAGCTGATCCGGCTTTTACTGTAGGTGGCTGTGTCACAGTTCGTCCATCACATTCCTTAGCACGCCTGCATTTCATCTCCATCATTTTCACTTTGAACAACAATCTCAAAGTTCACACATAACACGTGTTCACAATGGGTGGCCCGAAAACAAAGTGAATTTTGATTTCCTATTGATTTTGAGATCCATATATGATGATATTTCGTACTGATGCAAAACATGACAGTTTTATAGTTTTATCAGGTAAACTTTACTTTGCAAGGTCAAAGTTGATCCAGGCATAATAAACTTTGCACGATCAAACTATGACGTCATGAACAAACGTCATGAGGGTCAGAAAAACTTTGACGTTATTTTTGCAGGTTTTTCCGCGCTTTTGAGGGTCATAGAATCAAGTTGCAGTGACAAAAATAGGCCTAACGGAAGCGCAATTTAATTACCTTTCATTTGGTCCTACTCCCAACTTTGTATAGGTGCCTTGGTTCAAGAATTAAAGACACACGCACATCATAAGTTTTTAATGATGTAAGATAGTTTTCCCTGCACTACCGCATCTCCCGGTAACGTTTGAGTACCTGACTTGCCTTTCTTCTAGACAAACATGGAGTAAACGTGCCAACTGAAATAACTCGTAATGTACCTGAACTAAGAAGTGCTTGTGAGTTCACGTCAATTTAGTGCAAATATAGTTAGCCTTTTTTTAGGGCAGTTTGAACGGCAGAACCTTTTATCTTAGTGAACATTTATTTGCTCGTTTCGAATGATGAATCCCCAGGATAACACTTTTCTAAATATGAAAAGTGGCATATATAACGAATGACCGAACCATTTTAGTCAATGAATGCGAACGATTTTACTGTATAGCCTACACGATTTGTCATTCCTACTTCCAATCGTTGAGTGCTGACATAAGCTAACTTTAGAATCAAAGATCCCATCATTTTCTAAGTTTGACGTCCCCATATTATGTGGAAAAAAAAAGAAAGATATAATTCCGGGAAATCCGGGATTATGTGGTCAGCAAACACAAAAAGTAATGGACAAATATTTCTAAATTTAAAACATACACGATTCAAAGGTTACGTTATGTTAGGTTAGGTTAGTCAAACTGAAGTCCTTTTCAACTGCTAAGGTTACCTGGGGACGCACATCACGCATTACGTATACAACATGCATACCACTTTCACTAGGCTGCAATTTATTAGCGTTTTCATCCATGATATTTCTTTGAGCCATACATAAAGCAACGCCTGTATAAATTAACCAGAACAAAATTTAACCTTACCAATAATGAAGGAAGGAACCAAGCATATGAAGGGAGGGCACGTTAATGCATTGGTTATTCTTGCCCATACGTGCACAATTAAGGCCTTATTTGGCCAACAATATGGTACACAGCTGAAGAACTACACAAATTACCAGTAGAAAACTTGTCAGGGGGAGGAAAAGAGGTGACAACCGAGATGCAGATGCGGCTAAAGACTCACAGTAAAAATGAAGCAGATGAAGCGGCTGAAAAGCCATAGAAAATGAAGTAGAAGATGCGGCTGAACATCCACAAGACAATGTAGAAGATGCAGCTGAACATCCATTAGACAATGTAGAAGATGCAGCTGAACATCCACTAGATAATGTAGAAGATGCAGCTGAACATCCACTAGACAATGTAGAAGATGC
>JAHWFP010273173.1:21941-37296 GCA_023313725.1 Lithobius niger
TATTGTAAACCCTGTGATAGTGCGGTCATTCTGTTGTAAAATGCACAACTTTTTTTCGCACTTTTGGTCAATAACTGTGAAATTAGGAAGTTCGTCCTGCCGTGAAATGCAAAACATTTTTTTTTTTTGTTCTCTGGCGTTAATTAACGAGCCGATTCCACCCTCTTTTGATTCAGGATAAACGTATCCATTATTCGTGAACAACCGCTTGACATTTAATTGTCTTTCTTATGATCTGCTCGACAGGCAAAACGTATTTTATTGCTGTCAACAGCAAATTAATACTACAGGGATTTTGAAAGTGTGGCTTGTCAAAGTGTAGCACTGGTCACTGAACCCTCCCCCGGTAATTCTTCTTTTTTTTTTTTAATCTGGTTTTATTCAAAAAAGAAAACAATGTATGGCCATGACTCACGACCTCAATAATTACCTTTGTTACGAAATAAAAGCAGTAGGATAATTGTAATTTTTTATCGTATTTTCCGTTTAGACGGAATTTTGTGTGGAAAAAAATAAGATGAAGGAATTGATGCTAATAATACCCACACAAAAAAAAAGATTGGAAATTGGCAGAATTTTAACAACAAACAAAACTTATTAAGGAATTACGCCAAGTTTCCTTCTTTTGAAGTCATTATATCAGAGGCTTTTTATTATCCCTGCTTTCCAAACCTACATCGCCACGTCATGTCACGCCACTAGGTGTTCAATCTCGCGGTAAAAAGACAGACACTACGTAATGCGGACGTTTGCAACGTTATCAGATAAAATCCATCAAATGTCGAAATTTTCCTTCTTTTACTAAAGAATACGTAAAGCGTTTTGAACTTTATGGACAGTTGAACATAAATCTTACTGTGAAAGTAGGACACAAGTGATTTACATCGAGCCATTCGGGGAGAAAGTAAAATTATACCAAGTGGATAGAGGCGGTATGAAGGTTTAAGCAAGAGGACAGTTACCATCACGTGTTCAAGTTAAAAGAAATAGTACGACGCGATTTTTTTTTTGGGTGTAGAAAAACCAGGATTTAAGGGGACAAAACATTGATTTCCTTGAATGTGTAAGGCTTTTAGTGAACTTCGACAAATTAAAAAATTTAGAAAAATCAGGATCAATAAGGTTTAAGGCCAGAAATCGTGAAATACCCTAGTTACAGCCACCACGGCACCCCCCTCCCCAGGTGGGGCTGTAAATAGGTAATTTCACGATTTCAGACCTTGAATTAGTTTGGGGGGGGGGGAACCTGAAAACTAATAACCATTTTAATATTCGATATGCAAAATTTATTGCCTGGTAACTGCAAATAAAAAAGAAAAATTTGGTTTTACACAAAATGATACCAAACAAAATACTTTTAATAGCCTTACTCTAGCTACTTTCCATCAAAAACAGTAACCTGATACCAGTAACAGTAACAGTAACTGGTACGTTTAGACGCTGCTTTGAAAATTAATGATGATACATAAAATACGTAAGCAAACAGTAACTGGTTAATATGTACACGCTTGCCAGCAATACAGTTTGAATTGAATTGATTTCGACCAAGAGGGTTAATTTTTTGGTTTTACTATTATTATTTTTTCTTCACTTAATCTAATTGGGTTTATTTTAACAGACTTAAATTTCACAGTTGGTTTAGAATGCCATCAGCTTTAGACAATTATTTGTAGTAATTAATATATATAATATATAAAAACGAACCGAAGTAAAATTAGAAATGCAGATATATTAAGTTTTAAATAAATGCAGACACAAACTTTATTTCCAGGGGAAAATTTAATGGCTGTCCAAGTGGGGTCGCGCCTCATGGGCCTTCGTCCCTAACAGGCCTCTTCGGTTAAAAAAAAAACTCGAAAAATTAAAATGACAAAGATAGAATATCACGTGTTGAATAAATTCCAAAAATTGTCTGTTAAGAAAAGTATTTTTTTTCCCCCAACCAGGCCTTTTGCGTTAAATCCGCCACTACTTACCGTAAATCCTTTACCCGGGCTACCGGTTAAAAATCAAGTCATTTTGACCCGACTAAAATTAGAAACTGGCTACGGCTACTACAAAATTTAGAAAGGAAATTTACGGTGTCAATACATGTAGAACATTTGTCTGACGTTAAAAACGGTAAATAATATGCTTTTACCCTAACTCTTTAATAAATGTAAACATGGGAATAACCATTAATAAATAAGATATTTTTTCAAAATCAAGCCATTTTGACCCGGTTATAACTAGACACCAGCTAGTTGTAAAGTAAGTAGTTTTAAATTAATATCTTTGAGCCTTAAGTCGGGCGAAGCAATTTAATGCTCATATGGCTGAATCGACTCAATTTTGAACATTACCAGACTATTTTGAGAAGAAGAAATGTCTGGTAAAGGGAGGAGCCAACCCGGGATTTGAACCGGAAAACCTCCGATCATCGTAGGGGCCGAAAGATTGTCCAGGATTGGCCAGAATAGTTCCCATAGCCAGTAAAGGACCATGGTAGCCTCTCACGCTACCCTTACCCTGACTGGCAATCCTGGTGGGGACTTTACAAGGTCCCCTTTCCAGGGGTTCGACCAGATCCGCAAACCTCCAGCAACCAGGGTGACTCTCACTAATTCATGAATGAGAAAACACCCCGCTACAATTAAAGACCAGCTGCAATTTAGGACCCGGTAACAAATAAAGGATTTACAGTATTTCCCTAGCCTTTTCGATATTAATGTCAGATGGTGTGAGCAGCGAATTGAACCTAAACACTTAAAACCAAAGTGTGAATCCTTATCCGAAACGGCCTACTTACTGAGTGGTTGGGTTGTTTTGTTTAAATAAAGTGGGCTCAGTTCCCTGCTCAGCAACAATGTGCAACTAATTCAAACCATTTGTTCAGTGTGCTTTAAATTCGGCCATCCGATTAGTGTTGATGCCGAACGGTTACACACAAATCGTGTCACTTCGGCTGGTCACTGAGAGTGATATTAGGAAAACACTTAAGCCGACTGCATTCCTGAACTAATTGCATAAGAGTGAAACCGGATTATTCTAGGTAAAAAAAAAAAAAAAGAATAAATAAATAAAAAAAATAAATAAAAAATAAAACTCGCGGCAGAATCAAGAAGTAAATATGGGTCAAAAACTGAATCCGAAGGTTAAATCGTGAGAAGAAAACTTTTTCCAGGAATATTAATCATTCATCGACTATGGCGCTAAATTAATTACGACGTGTACGAGATCCTTCTTAGTTGACTTCATTTACCTTAAGGCGTTTGTGAGTAATTTGATATTGTACCCTTCCGGGGTGAACGATTTTTTTTTTTACCCAAGGGGTTGAAACACGAAAAAAAAAACACCCAACGTGATAATAAAGCATTGCTGATGGATAAATTTTAATGCATTAGTCTTAAACTTCGAAAAATGCATGACATTTAAAGACAAGAACAGCCTGTGCAGGTGATACCTCTGAAAATTCACTAAATAAATTAGTGCGGAAGTAAAGCCACAAAGCTCTACTTCTGCAGATCTTGTTTAACGCATCTTTATTCATAGTGGTCGTTAAAAAATTGAGGTAAAGGAAAAAAGGTTTGTTCAAATAGGCAATGGAATACTACACTCAAGAAGTGCAATTTGACATATAGAGCACCGTCAATAAGATCAAACGCTGCTCGTTGTTAATGGCTACCGAACAACGCATGCTGCCATCTTGTAACGGAGGTAAACACTCGCGTTTGAAGCAAGCGGATGACGTTTGGCTGATTTAGCTCCGCCCAACTCTTTTACGAATGGCTGAATTGCTGGACATCGTTCATTGCCGCAACCCAAAAATCCAACAATTCTAAACCTTTTTGATGAAAAAAACATGGCATCAGCGCTGATCACACGACAAACGAAAATAACAAAATGGCGGCAGGGTGCTCTTTTTTCCACTCCACTACAACGGGCCAGGGGGGGGGGGGGTCTATTCCGAGCACTTTGCATATTGCTTTCCATTTGGCTGCCTCCGCTGACGTCACAATTCAGCTCAACTGCTTACGCACATGCGTACAAGTCAAACCGGAAATGCTCCAGTGTGCGTGCCTCCTGTGACGTCACGTAATGAGGTAGGGAGTGACCAACCTTACTATATATTATCGTGCCACCAATCTTGCAACGAGCCAAGCCAGAAGCCAAGTATCCAAGGTCACGTGATGACAGTGCCGCAGCGACTGTGACGTCTATTGCCAGTGCTCTATTAGGCTGAAAAAAGTAGTTAATTTTTAGTTTCGCGTGTCTGCCATGTCTTTTGTCAACGCGTGAGATGTCTTGTTGAAAAAAAAACCGTCCGTCGGCAGTTTTAAGATCGTCTTACAACTCAAAATGTAGCCGCATCAACGTGTAGCAAGTCCCGCAGCTCGCAGTTGCATACCCTAAAATGGCAAGTCATAAATATCAACCAAGTTTTCATTGTTTTCTTTTGTTTATTCGTGTACTCACAAGTATGACTGTATTAGTCTTTTCAGCTGGTGTCATGTCGAAAGACGGATACACGACAAACACTAAAGTAGTACCATAAATCGCCTAATAACAGCCCTGGCAAAGCTACGCCCCACGCCCTGGGGGCTGTAACGAGGTTATTTCATAATTTCTGACCTTTAAGCATTTTAGATCGTAATTTTTCTGCTAGAAATTGACTAAAAGCTTCATACATTCTAGGAAATCAATGTTTCATACCCTTAACTCTTGGTTTTTCTGCACTAAATAACTAAAATACATAAAGCAAACTCAATAAACTAGTAAAATAATAAACTAAATTCCTGAACAAATTAAAATAAAGGCATTGCGTTAATGCTAGACCGAACCAAGATCATGTACGTGAATGATCGCATAAACGTCGAATTTTCCGCGATGGAGCTAGACCTAAACACCTTCCCTGGACAGAAGCAAGATTCGAATTATAACTTTGTTACGGCCCACCCCCCTTTTTTTTATCGAATTAACTTTAACGGCCCATGGGCGTTTAATAGGCGATTTACACTATTTTCAGTGAAATTGATCCACGAAATAAAAATAATAAAAATAAAAAATAATTCTCTCTTGGCTGGAAAATTTTAGTCAACTTAAATTTCCTTATCATAAATAAAAAAAAAGAAGTTGTAAATTAATATGTGATCAATTTCCTCGGACAATGCTTATATAGTGGACTATGTATAGTTCACTTTGCAAGTAAAAAGTTCCCCAAACAACTTGCCCTATTTTATTAATTTACGCAGGAAAGTGCACCCGAGGGGGGGGGGGGGGGAGCAGTCCCTTGCCTTCATGCCAAAATACCGTTTTGTAACCAAAAAATGACCGGTATTTGCTGGAGCGGAAGTAAAAAAGGGCCAAATAGGCTAGGAAGGGGGTGCAATGAGGGGCCGAAAAGGAGAAAATCAGAGGAAGGGGTGCAAAAAGTAGGGAGGGCAGAATAGATATACACAAATGTAAGGCATAAAGGAATGCCTGTGGACAATATGAAACGAATCTGACAATGAGTTCAAAAGTTATCGTGCAGTCAGACAGGTAGAGGAGAGAGACTACCGATAAGAAAGAATTTCCTTTGTTCTGATTTGCGCGTCGCTAAACTACTCCCTCATCTGTTGAATATTTCAGTGAAAATAAACGGACGCTGGATTAAACATAAATTTTCTGCGGCCTTATCGGTCGTTCATTTAAACCTTGATTTTTTTCTCCTCATTTTGCCACTCTAATAATCCAAATTGAAGGAAGTTAATTGCAGATTTAGATTTTTCGAGCTACCTGCTGTTCTCTCCTCCTTTCTTTTATTTTTGTTATTTTTTTTGCAGTGTGCTTTCCGACACAAGGACGGGGAGGGGGGGAGGAGTCACATGCTTTCGAAATAGCGTACCTCCATTCGTTAATATGTTATCATGTAATCAGGGTTCAAACCACAAAGCGTACGTGGACAAAATTTTATAGACTCGAGGAAGCTAAACTTAGCTAAAAAGGAAGGTTTCATCACTTTCCTTTTAGGTCAAGGAACTAGGGGGAAACAAAGTTCATTGCGAGACCTTTCCGAGACCTTTCCGGAACTGGTACCGACGTTTAAAAGTGTACATTTCTTTCAAATAGCCTAAAATCTCATCTCAAGGTCTGTCATTATCCACTTTTCAAGGAATTATCAAATATATCAATAAAGAATTTGTGTAACGGCTTTAAATCCAATTTTTTTTTATATAGTCGACGTCTTCCAGATTAAAAAAAAAAAAATACACTGAAAGCTCAGTTTTAAACTGATTTTTCATAGCATGAATCATTCGGGTGGAAAGGTGCACTGCATCAAGTCGCCCAGTGCTTCCACTTCTCACTTACAGAATTTCCCCGATTACAAAATTGTTTGCTTCCCTTATTTAATTTCCTCTCAATTTTAAAATTTCCTGATTTAAAAAAAAAAATCTGAGCCCACTTTAATGGCACAGGACCGCCACCTACTGACGCAAATTGAAAATAAAATTCAAACGCCTATTCTTATTTTATTGGACCTAGAGTCCTCCACGTCCTGCAGTTCCTGCCAGATAGAGATGATGGATATGGATGGGCCTGTCGTGATTTTACCAGCAACCAGCAACGAACGAGAAATAAACACTAACTAAATTGGAAATTGGGGTTGGGTAAGGGTTTAAAATATTTACACGCGTTTGTTGGAGCAGAAGTATAGAAATGGTGGATCTGGATGGAGAGAAGAATGTGAGTCACTAGAGAAAATTGTAACTCGCAAATAACACGCAGAATTTCCCCATTTTTTCCCATTTTTCTTCTTCAATAATTTTTTCCCCTGTTTAATATTTTTTTTTTTTTTGGCTTTGCTCGAAATTCACCAGGCAGAGCACGAGTGGAAGAGAGAGGCTAACGCCCTCCAGTGTTTCGGCAGTTGGGAAAATGGTCGGTAAAAAACAAATAATAATTTGTACTTTCTACTTTAAAAAATAATGCGGTATGACTTGGCATTTACGAAACGCAATTACAGAAATAATTACTAGAATTATTTTGTTTTAGCTAGACGTCCATGCATGTAAACAATATCACAAACATCAACATCACGAACTTGAAAATAAAAACGTCCAAAACTCTGGTTGACGGTGAGCGATGTGAAAAGTTGCCTCTTTTATTTTTTTTTACTTTCCGTTTTCGCATCGAAACGTTCAAACCACCAGTTGTCTTTTCCCTTCCTCCCTTCCGTTGTTGGGTGGTGGGGCAAGTTCCGAGTTCCCTTGTTCGCCGAAGCAGCAATTCGGAATCGAGCAACAATGCTTCAACATGTAAAAAATGAAGAAACACGCAAGTCACAACAATGGGCTTGTGGTGTTAAGTCTGTTAAACCACGTTGTCCGGTAACAATGCGGTGTACCAGAATCTGTGGCTCTCGAACGACTTCGGTTGGTACAGAGGGGCTATTCCGACCTTTTTCCATATTGCTTTCCAATTGGCTGTTGATTTTGCTGCCTCCACTGACGTCACAATGCAGCTCAACAGCTTACACACATGCGCACAAGTCAAACCGGAAAGGCTTTAGTGTGCACGCTTCCAGTGACATCACTTAAGGAGCTGGTGAATGACCAACCTTGCTATATATTATCGTTCCATCGATCTTGGGCTGGTCTACCGCATTGTTATCGAACGCCGTGATTTAACTGACACGTAACCTTTCCTTGGCCATGAGCAGTAAACTATCTGACCTGATCTACAACGATTTTAGGTTGGTGGACAATATGGCCGCTACAAAGCAACGTTTGCGAGGGTGTTGCTAAGCGATGGAGGCATGTTCATCATTACAGCCGGCCGGTAAAACACGGTTTTTGTTTGTAGGTGACGACATCTATAGGCAGCTACTGGCGATTTTTCAAAATAATAATTTTAATTTTACGTAGATGTGGGTGGCGACAACTTTATATTAGCTTTTATTTTTAAATAATTTTTAAGGTTACCACTCAGCCACAGTCGAGCTATTTCTCTGCCCTTGGTATAAATGGCGACACGTTCGTTTATCCAGAAACTGTTTCAAGGGGAAGTGATTCAATTTCTTTTGAGCTGTAACTGTCGCCCTCTGCTGACAGAAAGCAACAACAGGACAAATCAAGCATCATCGTATCAGTGACTCTTTCGGCATCCTATTCTCCAATCTAGTCGCGTATGCTAGTTTTCTTCCAAGGATCGGCCGGTACGGTAGTAGAAGCATGGCTGGGTCATTCTTGTATAGCTGTTGACCACCATAAACAACTGTACTAACTTTAATCATCCCGGATGGAGCCAGTTCGTAAGTTGTGTAGAACCAGGGCTCTACAGCAGTACCGGCCGAATCATGGTGAAAAATTCAGTGCATACGCGACTAGGTTGGACAATATGGCCGCCAAAAGCACCGCTGATGCGATTGATTTGTTTTGTTGCCGCTTTCGGGCTACACCGACGGTACAAAAATGCCAACGTTCCTTCCCTTGCAATACTTTCTGGATACACAAAAGCGCGCTTTTTTTCTCCAGCAACAGAGAAATTGCTTAACTGTGGCTGAGTGATAACTTTAAGAATTATTTAAAATTACTGTAATATTAATACAAATTTGTCACACAAATCTTCGTAAAATTTAAATTATCTTTTGAAAACCGCCAATAGCTGCCAATATAGATGTCGTGACTCTCTGAACAAAAATTCACCGAAGTGATTTGCCAATTCCCGAATAGACCTCTTGAAATGGGCCAGTCGTGGCGTCCATTTTGTCTACCAACTCTAATTTGTTATAGGTCAGGCTTGATAGTTTACAGACCATGGTAGAACTTAGAAAAAAAAATAATAAAGTGTTTAAGGGCTATCGTTTTTTTTTTCGGAGCCTACTTTACATTCGATGTGAACATCTACTACCAAAACTGAGAAACAATATAAAATATGTTAATACTTATGCTGACAGTCAGAAATAAATAACGAACCTAGCTGTACGTCTCGAGGGCGGATTTGAAGTAATATGACTCTACAACACGATTTCGTGTTTGTGATTGTATTGTTCTGCCGTAAGCAAGGATGAAATAGGATTAGCGCTGCAACAGAATTGTTCCAAGTGGCTTCTTGGGTATGTTTCATCGTGCATCGTTCATGTTTCGATTTCGTCTTTAATTTTTAGTGAAAATTGTCCCGAATAATGCATTTTTTTGCACGAAAAAGGCATGACTTCCTGCATGAATTATTAAATTTAGATCACTTACATAAACGGCAAAATACAGTATAATAATAAATGTTAGAATTAAATCCTTTCTACGCACATCTCGAAAACGCTTATAAATGCATGTTTTACAGTCGGCACCCCCTAAGCAAATTCCAAGTACAAACCTATTTTCCTAGCTTTCGTGATATTAATGCAGTAAATGCACCGTAATGTAACCGGGGACGAGTAATTTGCGTTACTACAGCATTCCTGACCTAGCTTTAATGTTTTTTAGGTCGTACGTTAGCGTTGTTGCTGGGCGGAATTAATATTCACACGCCTCCAAACAAATGCACGCTTCTTGGGCATAGTTACAGGCCGTAACCAGCAAAAATCTATTCTTAGCAAAAGCTTTTAAACTGGAAGGTGTAGCGAGCAATGAACTTTCGGCTCACAGTGCGCCAACGCCATTTTTTGTTCACTGTTCTGAACGCTTTAATATTCCTTTTGCCTGAAGATGATTTAGTTACTTTTCCCTGCCACATATACTTATTGACTGTGGTGTACGATTCTTGGATATTCAGGAATTCCATGCCCATTTCCAAAGATGGAAGAATTGTAACCTAGGTGTTGACGCTGTCCCTTTCTGAATTCTTACCAGAAAAAAATGAACTGATGTGTGTATCATGTGGGTGCTGCCAATTTTTTTCAGTGGTAATATCGTTAATTTTTTTTTATCATTTTCCCCCCACGATTACGCGTTGCATTCCAAAGCTAGAAAAGAAGAGTTTGAGGGTGTTTTTTTTTTGTTTGTATCAAAATGGCAAAAGAAAACGAGAGATAGACAACAAGTAGCTCTAAAAAAAAGCCCGAATCCTGTGACGTCTGAAAGTAATGGAAAGAGAATTTTTTACATAAAAACAGTAAAATATATGAATGCACGTGCGATCAAGAATTATCTTACTTTACGTGCACCTCCACACAGTGGTGTAACGAAGTTAGACGGAGTCCTCATGTAAAACCACTTGTTGCCCCCTGTCTTTACCGTTGAAAGGTAGACGTTCCAAAATGGAACTCCGAAATGACGTAATTATTCAGCACGGCAAGTACCAAAATTCAAAGGTCGAGATACCGTTAGGCATGCTTGGAATGAAATTTCAAATTCAAGCTGCAGGGTGGTGGGATGCTAGGGTGTGTGCTTGAGGGAGCATAAATTGCTGCCTCACAATAAGTGAATCTTAGTTCCCTCGCCAAAAGACAGTTGATGAGGGCTATAACCTCGAAACGAAACAAAAAAAAAAGTTTCTCCCTGAATGCAAATGTCATGTCGACCTCCTTTGAGTTTAACCCCATGACACCCAAAAAAAAGTCAACACAAAAGAATTCGCTCGCTTGTTTCGTCTTTCACCGCTGAATCCTTCTTTGCCTTTATGGGATCGTTAAAAAATTAAATCTATGTCACTATTTAATTTAATGAAATTAAATGGAATACTTTTAAAAATAAAAGCGCGCCAAGAAAGTGCTTTAACAATAAAGGTGTGAAGTGTCTTTGCTTATACGCATAAAGAAAGAAGTCTAAGTTGAAATAGTTGTCGAAGGGCAGCCATGTGGAGGGCCGTACTTCTACAAACAGCTTCAAAAAGGAGAGCGTGACTTTCAATTGAATAAGGGTTTATCTCACATTCTGAACAATCACGAAAGTCTTATGAATGATACCATGATCAGTTTCGATTGATTTATCATCACTAGGCCTATTGCCCGCTAGAAAAGCATTTCCAGCATTTCCTAACCCAATTAATGGAAAATGGATGTGTTTGGTGTAAGGAATTTAAAACTGCACTCGTAACGATTTTCGTCGCGTTCTACGAGTTCAGACTTGAAATATTTAGCTACCAAACCCATTTCGCTTTTAGCTGGAAGTAGCATTTGCCTCGCAGTGAAATAATATACGTGTGATTAAACGTGTTTGATCGCGATATATTCGCCATTGTTTCAAACTTTACACTGAGCTTACGTTTGCAATTGTGGAAGTGAGTATTTCCTTGTCACCCACAGTATTTTCAAGGTCCTCATAAGGACAAACTGCTCATCACTGCACGAAAAACGCACGCAATCCTGTGAAAGTCCACCTAAACCAAAACTGGTGTAAGAGAATTCGCCAAGTTTCCAAAAAGGGTCGGTCTTTGAAGGTAGTGATATCATTCAAAAACGTAAAGGCTGCTAACGTTAATCCTATTAGCCAATTCAATCGCACCGAATAATACTTTGGACGTTAAATGAAAACTTGAAGATTGCTACTGCCGAGTAGCAATGTTCTGGTTTTCATTTTAACTTTCGTACCATTCGTCAGTGCGATTAACTTCCCTAATAGGATTAATCTTGGTGGCCTTTTCCCTGACACAATGATATCACTACCTACAAAGGCCGATCCTTTTTGGAAAATGAAAAGTAATGTACACTGCAAAACACTGGTATTAATTCGCAATTTTCAGTTGTTTTATTTAACGTTTGAACTATTATTCGGTGGGATTAGCTTGGTGAAAAAGCTTGGCATTTGATATCATTACTTCACACGGGCAAAAAAGCTTGGCTGCATGGAATCCTTAACAAGTTTTATTTTGGGGTAGATTCTAATCTTACACAGTGCACTTGAGTGACTAAGACGAGTGTTCATCCTTTAAAAACAGGAAAGTTTTATATGAATATTTTTGAAGTTTGTTGCACAACCTAAAAATGTTCTGCCAATTTTAATATATTCACCAAAAAATACACAAAGCAAAACCGAAATAGCAAATACAGTCATTAGAAAACTAAAATGTGTTCTTTCGTTGTCCGCTTTATTCTTGCACTTGAAAGCACTTCCACGAGAACCGATGAATACCCAGTGCCTTACTTTCATTTGAGTAATACAGAGGGAACTGCGTACATAGCGATATACGTAAAGAAAATGACATTTTTATACCTTCAATGCGTATGCCTGCAATGCACGAACTATGCTGTTTAGGCAGCAGTGTCGTTTTTACAGTTCGGGCTGAGATTGGGTTGACTTTAAGGTAGCAGCAGCCAGTTAACTGACCGATCGCTTGAAACCTTGAACTTAACAGAGGCTGGTCGTTTGTCTGGCAAGGTTGGTAACCTCAAGTATAGCTAGCTGAAAGAGAAATCGGTATAAGGGACACCCACCTTGCCCAAACCACTCGCCTAAAAAAAAAAGGGACAGCATTCTTGTATTAATTTTAATCGGTCTATATAAGGAGAGTTTCTAATACCAGACCGATAGCGAATACAGGAGCAATACAACGAATACAGAACTTTAGGAGAGCATCAGGCCAAAATGGACGATAAAAAGAGCGTCGTCAAGTGTGCCAGGCAATGCAGTAACTTCCAACTCGGGTGAAAGTAGGGCAGTAGAGTGTTCGTCAGATCCGGTTATAGTGCCTTCAAGTTAAACAATAACGCAGAAAACGAAAAAGGAGCAATTTTTTTTTTCTTAATCACTGTATTTGTTTGCTCCGGAGTGTTCTCTACCTGTTTTCGTTCCTCTGACACATATATTAAAGTTGATTACACATTTTATGGATTGTATGTACATCAAGCTTCAAGGTATTCATGTGAAGTTTAGTCACTTTGTACAGTACGGATTCACTTCTTTAAGCTAGTCTATACCTGGTAGTCCCTGACATTATTCCGCAATGAACTATCAGGCAAGATTGGTGGTTTCTCCTTGTTGCTCCGAGTTAAGCTCCCGACCCCCGCCCTCATGAGAAAGAAAAAAACATGCCAATAAAAAACCGTCACGCACGTGAATTGTATAGAAATCGGAGTCAGGTACACAAAACTTCCTGTATGTAGCCTTTCCGCCGATCGGATGAGAAAATTTGAAATTCGATACGATAAAAAAAAAAACACCAACAAAGAAAAAAAAATTCTTCGACTCTGATTAACTTCCTATCGAAAGTTTGATGCCATTTGCCAGAAGTGCAATCACGTTATGGCAATGATGGCAATTTTCTGGTTGGCTGCAGTAGTTTTACTCACCACGCAAAACCAAAAAACTCCAAGATTACAAATTACTGCGCTATTTTTACTTGATAGTTTGTTTGATAATACTTTATTGTTTTGAGAAAAAAACGAGAGGTCCACTGTAATGATGGATAAAGTCATTCTGCAGCAATGACAAAGCCGACAAAGCCGTCACCAACGTTTGTACAAAGTCAGTGATCACCCCAATAAGTTTTGTCACAATTGTTGTAGATCAATGAAACCTTGTAGTTGGTACGTTCTCGAAGGAATCAACCCATTTATGAGGTAGGACACGTGGTGCCCCCCCCCCCCATACGGGTACCCCTGGTGGACCTAACTCTGAATTATCAAATGGTAATGGGGGGAGGGGGGATGAAGTTATTGGGATGACCCCTGACTTTTGGGACACCTGGTATATATAGCTATCGGTGACGACAAAACCTACAAATGCTATTGCAAAATCGAGTAAATATCTGCAATGCTGCACCGCTTTTACTGAGTGGCGTTCACTAACGGTGGGGATATCCAGTTGAGGTTTAAACTTAATCCTTGGGTTAAGCTCGGTAATACGGAAAAATGGTGATATCCATAACGAAATAAGTTGAGGGCTAAGCAAAATTTAGCCTGAAGGTCGAGGGCTAACTTAATACTGAGTAGTTAGCCCCGAGCTGTAAAAAGCGGTGATATCCATCCAGGATTAATGTTATTCCTGAGCTTTAACAACATTGTTGTAACAAAGCTAATTTAGCCTGAAGGTAGAGGTCTAAGGAGTAAAGAGCTAACAAAACCCCAACTTAGTCCGACATGGATATCACCAACTTTTTTCTCCAGTCCACTAAGTCCCAGGTCGAGGGTTAGTTAGATCCAGGGTTAAGCTACTCCGGGGCTAGTTTAGACCTCAACTGGATATCCCCACCGTAAGCAAACGGAGAAATCGTACGGTGTAAGATTCCAGTGAGTTGCAGTGAATTATGTGGATTACGTGTAAATTGGGTAGAAAACAGTCAAATATTAATGGAGCTGTTACGTAAAATTGTTCTTTTGTGCATCCCTAATAAACACACACAGAAAAAAAAATGTATCCAACTCCGCAATGCATTCAATTTTTGTTCTTATTAAAAACGTCACTAAAGCTGCCCGCCATGGTTGTGGGTTACAAGGAAAAAGTCGGTAGTAAAAGTAAGTTGGTCGATGCAGTTTTCCTCCACTTTCTACGGCCACCAACCGCATACTAAAAATTATGCCCGAGATTATGTTGACACGTTTTCGCCGCTCACCTGAAAAACAAGTAACAGATAGCACGAGTTCAGTGACATGGCGCTAAATGGCATATAATGGTGCGAGTATGGCAGCGCAATCACGGCCCATAAGATACATAAAAAAAAAGGTTGATTTAAGGAAGAATCGCCGGACTCAACGTGTTGATTGCATGTGACAGAAAGAATGTTTGGCCTGCAATGCAGATGCATTTATACGTTTTGTATCACTCAGTATGGTTAGAACGACTATAAGGTACGGAACATGTGAGTGGGGAGGGGGTGGGGGAAAAGCGGGGAGAAGGCGCCAAAAGACACATACAAAACATTTTTTTTTTTAATATAGGTGACGTTTCGGGGGTTTCTGCACTCCGTCACCAAGGTGCAACAAAAGTGAACCTACACGCCATAAGGCTTAAAAGGCGCCGGTTCGCCATTTCGATGACGTTGCCAATATTCTAAACACAGCATCCACGTTCCAGATTCTCAGTCATCCAATTGGCTGATGTGGGTCGCGTGATCTCGTTTTAGTTATGAAAATTCGCGGTGCCGCTGAGAAGTGTTGTTCCTTTTTTAAAATTTACCGCTATTTTCTACGGTGCTGCATTTAGGAGTTGAAAGGTGAAAAGACGCCTTTAAATCATAAACCAAATTCACTGAAAGTAACTGTAGCACACTCAAGCACAGGCTGTATATAGCTAGAAAAACGGTAGCTTTCATACAAATACGGATAATAAGCCAATAAATAAATAAAAAAATCAACCTGTTTAAATTTATTGTATCCTTTTTTGCATTCCTTTTATGCAGACTGTAATTGTATAGTTAAGATTTTGTAAGTGTCCTAAAATTGAAAATTTATAAGCTTGAACGTGTGCACTTATTTTTCCCATGCGCAATATGGCTCAATAAATAGATACAAGTCGCTGGA
>JAHWFP010273173.1:37696-63003 GCA_023313725.1 Lithobius niger
CTAGTGTATGTTTTCGCTGTTGGCTTGTTTCCGATTTTCCTTAGCAATATGGCTCAACACGTAATTTGTAAACTATCAATGTAATGTCTGTATAATAGCTGAATTGCCTTCCAATCATTGTTGATAGCGATTTCGCTTTGTGACGTCATTGCCATCAACAAAATTTAAGCCACAACCAATGATCATCATGTTCCTTTTTAATTTCTCATTTTCAAATCAGAAAGTTATCGTCATTGCGCTGCGCGACTGAAAGGTTTTGTAGATGACAAACACATGGGAAGGAAAATTGGCTGCTCGAAAATTACAAAAAGAAAAGAAAAATTAGTTAGGGTTAAGTGATTGAGTAAATAATTTTCGTCCTGCGGTAGGAATGACCCTTTTCCGTAAAGATGGTAAAATCGGTTACTACTTTAAACAAATGAATTAAATAACAAAAACTAAGTTCCTTTGAAAAAAATGTTACCAGTAATTTTAATGGGCTTTCATCTTCATATTTAAAAATGAATGGTGTCATTTTTTTTTATACCAGTCAAGTAGAATTTTAGCCACCTTAAACAAATTAAATGTCATAAAATGTGGCGCGTGTTGGAATTTGGAGCTTAATAAAAACGTGGCATCTTTGGTCCCTTCTTTTTATTTATTTTGCCGACCTTTAAGTTACCAGAAGCAAACTAATAATCGTATACCGTAAATTTCTCTGACCCCCCCAACCCCAACAAAAAAAAAATGTTTTAAGGTCAAAAATCGTGAAATTACCTAGTAAACCCCCCTGTAACCAGGTTATTTGACGGTTTCTGACTTTAAAGTATTTTAGATGATAACTTGTCTGCTGGAAATTGACTAAAAGTTTCATATATTCAACGAAATCAATGTTTCATCCCCTTAAATCGTGTGCTTTTTCTATAGCAAAATTAACTAAAAGCTTCAAAAGCAAACTAAATAAACTAGTAAACTAATAAACTAAATTCCTGAACAAATGACAATAAAGGCATTGGGTTAATGCTAGATCGAGCCTAGATCACGTATGTGAATAATTGCATAAACGCCGAATTGCCGAATTTCCTGCGATGGAGTTAGGCCTACACATCCCCACCCCCACCCGGGACAGAAGTAAGATTCTAACTATAACTTTGTTATAGCCTACACCCACTTTATTTATCGAATTAATTTTAACACCCCATGGGCGTTTAATAGATTTATGGTATAATGACAAACACAGAAGGATCCGGAAGCACTGCAAATTCTCCAAATATGTGCGTTATGTTTTTTCGCACTAGGGATTTTGGTTATGGCACGTAGTTGTGGAACTAAGGGGGGCGGGGTTGAATTGGAAACTGTAAAATTAGATAATCAGTTTGCTTGTAAGTAAGTTAATTTACGTTCTCGAACTTCGCTTTGCAGAGTAGGGTGCCTTCGCCAAAACTGAAAAAGTGGGAAAGTGAGAAAAAAGTGGGGGAAAGTGACAGGTCCATGGCCAGACACAGCACTGGCGATGGGTAAAATTCTTGTGTAACGGACAGCACAGGAGATCAATGTTTGTTCTGGAAACTGGCCTAAAAAGTGGGAATGAATGGCTATTTCTAAACTACCTAATTTTTTTAAGAATCTTTTTTATCAGAAAATAAAGTGAATTTTTTTTCTTCTTTTTTTTTTTGACGCGTTCTATCTTTTTCGGAATCTCGGGTCCCCGTTGCTGTGTGTAGTAAGGCTGAATTCTGACTTCGGGACTGGTTGTTAGTTTATCGTTGGCGAAAGCATTGGTCAAGTACTTTTTCATTAATCAAGAACGATAATTAGAGATTGGAAGGCGATCAGATACCGTCCTAGCTCTAACCATACAACTATGGTTAGTTTGCGTCACCGTGACCTAAGACGAACTAAAGAAAGGCGACTTACACTCGTTACTGCAATAATCGGCCTTTTAAAAAAACGTTGTACAAAAACATTAGTTGCCAACCATTGCATACACCATTTTATATAATTAAAAAATAAACATTTCCAATTTTGATTCATGTTTTTTCCCAATAGAAGGCGTTGTAAAGCACCTGTCTGAACCTTAAGGCAACTAAAATCACTTGCACTTTACAAATGTAATGCTTCCCCCCCACCCCCTTTAAGATCGAATATTTATTTTTTCGGGCTCACCATGCACGTATACAAAACAGTTAGGTGCAAACAACGCCAAGTATTGGCAAGAAATTGTTCCAAAAATAGGAACTTTCGAGTTTTGTCCTAATATTATGTAAAATGATGTATAAAGCCGACTCTGGTTGTTCTTTTATGCTTACCAGTGTTTATAAATGGCTCTTATCGTAATAAACGAATTTAAATCGTCATGTTGACACTTTGCTGTTTCGTCGATAAATCCAGGTGAATGACTGGGCCAATTTTTTTAACTACAACAGCCCCTTTTTTAATTTATTTAGTGCATCTAATAAACTAACACAAAAAAATATAAAAAATTGGGAGGGGCGGCCTGGGGGGAGGGGGGGGGGAGTCACCAGTCGGCATGCAATAAATAAACCATACCCATCAATCTCGTGACGTCAATGTTAGAATTCAGTAACAGACCTTGGCATAAAGAAAACACGTTGGAAGCAAACACGCAGTTAAAAAAAATATTGGTTAACAAAAGTCGAGCGTCGTGTGAAACATGATCTGATTCCAGTGTCCGGTAAATCGCCTATTAAACGCCCATGAGCTGTTGAAATTTTAATTCGATAAAAAAAAAAGGGGAGTGGGCCATAACAAAGTTATAATTCGAATCTTTCTTCTGTTCGGGGACGCTGTTTAAGTCTAACTCCATCGCGGAAAGTTCGGCGTTTATGCGATCATACATACATGATATGGGTTCGGTATATCATTAACATAATGCATCTCTTCTCATTTGTTCAGGAATTTAGTTTATTATTTTACTAGTTCATTTAGTTTTCTTTATGTATGAAGCTTTTAGTTAATTTTGGTGGAGAAAAAACACATTTAAGGGGATGAAACAATGATTTCCTAGAATGTATGAAGCTTTTAGTCAAGTTCTAACAGAAAAATTACGATCTAAAATGTTTTTAAGGTCAGAAATCGTGAAATAATTTAGTTACAGCCACCCTCCCCCTCCCGCGGGGAGGGGGGGGGGGTAAAGTCACGATTTCTTACCTTAAAGTATTCTACGGGGATGAGCCGTAGCTTTGCCAGAGCTGTTAATAGGTCATTTATGGTATACTTATACTACTCTGGGACAACTAACCTACAAGCTCCACTGCAGTCACATGCCGGATATTTACATACAACCGACCTTTAAAGAATTACGTTCTGACTTCTGACTATTAAATTATTCACCTATTGTGAATGTTTGACTAGTGCTAAAATTTAAACAGGTTATCTCCAGTTAAGTCCAGTTTTTCTTATCTCTATTATCAACTTTAGTTGGCTTGCCGCTTACTTTAATTACAGTGATTTCAGCATATTTCGTTATTGAGTTTGCTGATAGTAAGACACCATTCTTTTTGTTTCATCTTCTTTTCTCCTGTGAGCACGTTTGTATGTTCCTTTTTTTTTCTAGTTTTAAGTTTTTTTCCCTAGGTAGGCCCATAATGGATAGGGCGTGTGTAGTTCACTCCCCCTTGGTCACGAGGGGAGCCTAACCAGGCCAGGGAGTCCATCCACCCGGCGAATGACCAAGGACGCCATCTTGCTTCAGCCTAGCCAGAAATTCCTCCTGCACCTCATTACAACGAACTGAGCCACTATCCAAGTCAAAGATCTTGACTTAAGATCAGCTGTGCTGCGGTGCCTCTTCAACGTCAGTGCAATATGAAACGTCCATCTTGGTTTCTTATACAGTGTCGAAATTATTGCGTTTTTGTGTTGTTTAAGTTCGAATTCGAATTCAAATGACGATCTAGACACATCCTGCTGAGTTTATTCGGTAATTCGGGCTGCGGATATATTTATTTTTCTCTCTTCTAGTGTCGCGCGATTCTAAGCAAAGCAAAGGAGCTTGCGTCATCGTGTCTGTCGGTCTGGATGCACGATAACTTTCGAGCCCATTGACCGACTCATCTCAAATTTTCACATAAACTCTATGCGTCTTTTTTTTGTGCATTCAAATTCGTAAATCAATAAAATTTTGCAAGGGTTTTCAGGAATTTTTTGGCTCTCAGATTTCAAAATTAATCAGAGATCATTATTCATCACTCAGGGAAACTGATGACAAATTTATCAAATATTTACGACTAAAAATACCTGACACATAAAACGACACCTAAAAGCACACACGTCACATTTTTCACATAATTTATTGTTGAAGGCCACTGATGGAGAAAATCTTGGCATTGTGTCGTGTACGGATTAGATTTTATGCCTAAACCTAAAACCTAAAGCTGAGGCATAAGTTCAGCTAGTAACTGACCGAATGGTTTGTGGACCCCTAGAGCTCAATAGTGGCTCTGTAAGCTGGGAAAAGTCAATTTATTGCTTTCAGCAATTTTTGTGTCTTCAACAATAAATTCAACCGATACACTAAGCGTGTGAGTGTTTACATTTTGTTTTATTTATTTTTTCATCTTGTTCTCCTTTCTTTAAAACCTTATAAAATTAACCGGTGATCTTGCTCAAAAAATGACATTTAACATGTAAGCGGTGGATAACACAATCTATGAGGTCCCTAGAATAAACGACCAGCTTTCCAAAAATCACCGGTTGACACTCGTACCCAGACAATTAGAAGTGGTATTTAAAAAAAAAAAAAAAAGCAGTAGTAATAGGTAAACCTGCATTCACTTAAAGTCTGGAACCGAAATAGTTTTGCCCGATATTTATTATTCATTATTTGAGACATACAGAAACTCAAAACATGTAACACTCGTCAAAGTTTCGCTCATTGGCAAATCGTCATGGAGATTAGGTACACGAAATTAACATCTGTTTTTGATTCACACATCAATTAAAAGACTATTTGGGCCAGTCACCCAACCTAGAATTCATCAGTCTAGAACTCAGTAATTCAAAGTGTCCTTGATTCTAAATGAAGTTTTGAGAGCATCGATTTTAGATTAAATTTTATTGGCTATTTTGGATGTAATTAAATGATGAATAGTAGGTCTCATTCGCCTTAAATGGAAGTCTAAAGGAATATTACGCATTGACTTTTCCCTAATAAACAAATGTCAAATATAAAATGGATTCATTATCAGAATTGAAACATTTCAGAAATAGGCTATCAAAACCAAAAAAAATACAGCAAATAACCTAAAAACGCAAGAAACTCAAACCGACCAATTTCACCCGTTTGACGCCAAGAAAATTAAATTTAAAAATGGTAAATAATTAAAGACCAGAAGGACTTGGATATCCTAAGTTAACAAGAAATCGAACCAGCGATCTTTGCAATAAAACATTAATGCGCTATCGGAAGTAAGGGCACAGGACCAAAATTCAAAGATTACGGCTATAAGTTTGTATTTTTAGTTAATACCTTATCTAGGGACACTTTTTTTTTTGCGTCTAACGAAATGGGAAACATGGAAAATATAGTGTAGTATACATGAAAATAAATTTAGTTTTCAAACAGTCATCATGGTGACGTCATATAAGTCAGTGTTCGTGAATGTGAACTTTATGCAAAATCGATGTGAATCACGATATGATATGACTTGTTATTTATTAACCATCTTAGCAGCCGAACTTATATCTAAGTTATCTTTCACTTGAGCAAAAACATGTAGGGCAGTGACACGACGTAGTATTATTGTGTATAACGCTATGGTGGAGCCAGTAACTGGGTTAGCTGCAAGGAGCACTGGAGGGAGAAAGGAAGATAGTCTTATTGAAGCCAATGCTGTTAGACTGGATTTCTTAAGCCTATAACGCGCGATTTTTGTTGTTGGAGAAAACAACGTTCTTTTAAGCCTAAGAAATCCGCCCTTAAAGCACTGTCTTGACTAGAAGTGCCGTTTTTCCCCGTTACATTTTAATCTAGTGCACCTTGTAGCTATTACCTCCAAATGGTGTCTCGTAGCCAATACGACGTCACATGACGCTGCTCTATTGCAGAAGACGGATAGAACGATTTGTTAGTTATTTGCGGTACATATTGAACGAGTGAATGGCTGGCAAAGCGTTAACTGGCGGGATTATTTCTCTATCAATACAATGTGCTATCAACGACACAGAGCAATGCAAGGTCTCTACATTACTATAATTGCAGCAATATTGTATTCGTGCGCAGAACAGTTTTTTTTTTCAGGCGTTCTCGTATTTTGCAACCCTTTCGTTCACCAGGGAAAACCAGTCTGGGAAAAGAAAGCGCTAGTCCCTTTTTTTTTTCCTTGAAAGTGGCACGTGCGAGGAATCAAAAGTAGTTAAATGCCGTTAGACGGAAGAGGTCGTGGAAAGCGGGCCATTTTTTTTTTTTTTTTTTTTTTTTTTTGTGGCGCAGTTGGGCGACGTTCTTTCCTGCCGGTATAATTTTTTCAAAGTATGTGTCAAAGTAAAACTCTAGTGAAAACATGGTTTGCCCTAGTAATAACCATATAAGCTGTGCTGTTTAGTGGTACGCAACTTGTATGACAAAGTGGTAAACAAATAAATACAAATAATGATGGAAAATAGTAAATCACAACTGTGTGCTCGTTTCAATATGAACAGAGTTTTATATTATATATTTAAAGGCACATAACTCCCTCCGGCATATTTTAACAGTTTCACTCGATACATTACCGGAAATAGTTTTATATAAACTGATTTACCTTTCATTTGCTGGTCTAAGGGTACGATACAGATGTCAGTAGTGGCGCGTGAATGTTATTAGGCTTGTTTTAAACGGCTCGGTCCGAGCGGTATATAACTCCCGCCACATCGCTGGCAAGCCGCGGCCCTGGAGGAAGGATAATTAATCCTTCGCTCAAGAGTGCGACTTGGTCGTACGATGTGTCACGTTGCAGCGGCCCCGAAATGAGTATGACTAGTGTCTAGAGCAATGCGCGCTGCGGTCGTTTGAACTATATTTTAGCGTAGATGACGCAGAGTAAAGCGGCCAGAACGGAGGGATTTATGTGCCTTTAATATATTATTTGATATATTATTTAATATAATATATTTATTGTATATTATTATATATTGTGTCCTGCTATTGAATATCGACTCTTAAACTGTTGCTTTACTAGCAATGGCGCATTACTGCAAATTGGCGTAACATCTAAGGCGTGAATAGGAAGTACGTTAAAAACTCCGGACTTCAGTACCTCTCTTATTCCGGATGACACAGCTAAAAATTACTTGCAGAAACACAGTAGCTAACTGATTTTGCGTTACACGAATTGATTTGAAATTGCGTTAACTACCAACACGAATGCTACAGAAATTTGTTTTGGGTTTGGCGTGATACACGTAGCATTTCTTTCTGTACCTACATCGGACATTTTACTCAAGTTGATAATGTTATTGCCCTAACCACCAACCACCAAACTCTTACAGACTCTAGCTTTTCACCAGGAGTGGAGGTAGATCAAATAAAGTTTAAAAGTATCCCTTCGATCTGGTGCACTTATCCATTGATTTCTTAATTGGCTCAAGGAGACGCTACCAAGAAGAAACTAATCCTTGGCTAATGGGTCGAACTTTCTAGGGATCAAATTACTTTCCACAATTTTGTTTGACTATTGAAGATTGATTGGGTATTTAGGATAAAATAACGTCAGGCCCATAAGAGCAACGGAACAAAATCGCAAAGCAAACCAACAAATCACAAAGGAACAATACAAGACACATCTCTTGTGTGCAAACCAGATGAATTCTATATTATTTTTTATGCAACTTATTTCGTAACTAAACCGAAAGCAAAATAAGGTTTAATATTTTGCATTCAGTTTAGTTACGAAAGAAGTTGCATAAATATTAAAATAGCATTCATGTACCAACGCAGTACATATCAAATTTAATGGAACACAATCACAAAAAAGAGCACAATTTTCGATACTCTTCATCAACAAAATGGATACCAAAATCAATACAACTTTCTCGCACAAATTTCTCATGTGAATAGTAAAACGCCAGTGAGAAATGGCCTTACGTACTCTGCACATATGTGGAGATTGTTATATGAAAAAGCAGAATATTAGTGCACATAGGACAGTGTCAGACGTGTGAACTAAACGCTTGTCTCATAAACAATCGCCCTGAACGAAAATGTGGAATTTGAAATGAGATTAATTTAAGTCAAATAACTGGATTGTTCCCATTTTCCAACATTGGAATAAAACATTACTTGTCACGTAAAGAACTCGTAATGCAGAGACATTTGCAATTTTAATGAATTTATGATAACCGCTTCGAGTGGTCAGGTTCTAAATAAGCTAACCAACAAATCCAAACCAGTTAAATTGTTCCTACCCGGAACGAAACGACTTGTATACTTAACCTACTTTTTTTTAATATGAACGAATGCACACAACCTAGGCGCCTTCAATAACAGCTTCGGTTAATTAGGCTTACGCATCAGAGGAAGTTATAATAAGTAACCGTATTAGCAATTTACCTTCTTAATTCAATTAGCATTATTCTATCGTATTATTTGCTACGCTTTCAAATGCATGCAAAAAAAAACAAACGACGCAAGATAACGCAAATTTGTTTTCATAAAAAAAAAATTAAGTGTTTTACACATTATAAAAATTGTCTATTAAATTGAATAGATTTGACCTGTATAAGTCAACCCTTATTATCACCAGGAGTGTGATACAATTCTAACAAACAATTCTAACGGAACATTTTATGAGCTGTTGGTGGCACGCAAGCCAAAAAAAATTAAAACTAAAATGGAATTTTTTTTAGCAATATTGTCCAATACACATAGTAACATCTGCAACATCTGTAGTCATGTTAATCTAACATCAGCAACTCTTGCTACTCTATTTGCTGTTATTTTAAAGATTGCCGATGCTGATTTTAAAATCCACTGGCACAAAGACTAGACATAGCATGACATACAGACAGACTCATTCTAAGTTGCAACCTTTGATTGCAGTAAATTTCTCTCAACTACCAGATATGTACATATAACAAATAAAAAATAATAAAAAACTAAACCACGGCACACACGCATCTTCTCCTTAAAGTGACCGGCATGAAACTAGGTCACCTCTTCTGCTTTTACCTTCAGCAGTTCTACTTTTCACACACATGCAATACCAACACATGGGCCACAGTTACTCTTTTTTGTATTTTTTTTAAACGTGAATAAATGAATTCATTTGATAACAATGTCGTGAATGTTTATCGCTATAACACCCTTTGCAGTTCCTTACCTATAGTTCCAAGCGCGGCCAGCACCAAAGCAGCAAGACTTATCCTCGTCATGGCTAATGAGTGTGTGGCCCGCCGGCCACCCTGGCCCAGTATTTATAGGACGGTGGCTTCACTGCATGATCCTTAGGCCAATAGATGGCGCCTCGTAGCAGCCAAACACTATATTCTGGGATTCAAGGGCTGGTCATTCACGGACAATGGATGTCAATTTTAATGCATTAAATGGTAAACAACAACACTTACCGCATCACAGTTTAAATGAGACAAAAAAAAAACAACTGAGGACTGAGCCAGGTCTTCTCACTGGAAAGTAAAACATCAGAGGGACAAAACAAAAATGTGCGCTGCATGTCGGCGTTCTGAAGATGCGAACATTCTGGAAGTGTTTTCTTTCCGTTCGTCTTTCTTTCGTCACCATTCTCTCGTCCGGAATTAGTCTTGATTAACGAGAGAAACCATGTACGCTTTGCTGCTTTCATATTTATTATTGATATCTGATATTTATTACTGCAGTAGATATTGGTTTGATGAATCAATACAAAAATAGGAAAATTGCCTAAGGACACACACACACATAAATCAGTCACATGTGACTAGGCAGAAGGTTCGAGACCACTAAACATGTAATAAATCAAAAATAAATATAAATAAATAAAAACACCAAATTATTCTGCGCAACATCTATATATAATATAATTGTTATCTCTGTACGGTTGTTGTCGACTACAGTTGTCTGTCTATATGCGCATACATAACATCTATATATATATTTCGCTTAGGGATAGACTAAATGATGATGATGAGGGATCATGATTAAACAAACGAAGCTTCAACAATCAGCAAGAGAGGGCGAGCTGGCTCATTGTTGCCACGGTAGCAAAGCAAAAGGGCGAGCGGCCGACAATGAAATGGATATGAGCTCTAACAATTAGAAACAAAAAAGGGTTTTAGCGAGCGTTAACCGCACCCGGTCATCTGCCCGACGAAGCCCTAAGGCCCTACGTCTGCAACACCCGGAATGGGAACCCGGAATTAGAAACAAACACTACCACTTCAATAATGTTGACTATTAGAGCCGAGTTGAAGCAGCGGAAATCATCTAGACCGGCGTAGCCGGGGAACTAGCACTGTTTTATTGCAACCAAGACGTATTTAGTTATTTTATTTACACTCAAAACTTGAGATTTCCACAATTTCCACTCTGATTTAAAAATTAATAGAACATTTTGAAAGTATGTTATCACTATTTAGTCAGTGTTTTGGACATTCGTGGAAACGAATCCTAATCCAATTTGAATCACCCTGGCCTCCCTTATTTTCGAAAGTAGTTTTTATTTTTGGGGTCTCTTGAGGTTATTGTTTGGGTCTTTGTTATTTTGACGTGACCGCAGTTTGTTGGTTCGAATCCCGGTCATGTCGTTGCAATGAAATCTCCATGACTAATAGCCGTAATAAAGACTTCGTCTACCGAATCTTAGATGTTTAGTGTACGAATAGTGTTGTGCTATTGTTTTTCCTTATATAAGCAAGCAGTGTATACTGATTTAACCATTTATTGAACCAGCTCCTAGTATTTTCCTTCTCCATTAATAATAACAACAGCATTTCTTCTGTTTAATGGAATTCTGGGGACCATTATTTGGCCCTCGTAGCACATTCGGTAGCTATTTATTATGGTCGCCATGGAGTGACGGCTCAGACAACAATGGTCTCTGTGGAATAAACCGGAGTTCACTGGTTCGAACCCTGGTAAGTGACGTACACGTCATCTCAATGAAATCTGAACAAAGTCCACATAAACGCTTATCGAATCTTATCTGCTTTAAATGCATGATTTTCGCTGTTGTGCTATTGTGTTTCCTTTATCTTTTGATTTGCTGTTATTTCTATAACATGTTCATTTAACTGTTTCAGCCTGTGTCTTATGTTTTCCTTCCCTATTAAGAGTAGCAACAGCATTTTTTTCTGTTTAATGGGGCCCTAGCCACAAATGTGGTCTTCACAGCATGTTCGCAAAGTCTTTGTTATGGCCTACAGAGACGGCTAAGATGATAACGGGGCCTGAGTAGTGGCCTAGAGTTCGTTGGTTCGAATCTCTGTCATGTCATCTAATTGAATCATAAGACCGTAACCAAGGCTTGCCGAATCTTAAATTATTCCTTCGAGTGCCATGGTGTTTCCTTTACTCTTGTAGACTGATTTGTTAAAAAACAATTATTGGTGTTAGACCAGCCTACAGCCCACAGCCCACAATTTTTATGGAAACGTTTTAGCGTGTAGGTAACCATCGCACCCGTGGAAATTTGGTAATTTTACAATAAAAACATTTTTAAATGTTGAATTTTTCTTTGAAGGTACGCACATACTTAAAATTCAAATTTACCCAAAATGCGCGAAAAGAGCGAGTTGCTGCAGTACGAATCCTAAGCATGTAAACAAGTTCACGGTAACTTAGTTTCTGGTTTTGTTTGAATGTCAATCCAGCAGTCAGTCTCCACTCTGCATACACGAGTTTCTAACTCAGTATCACTGCAGAAATAATTATTATGGAGGCGTTGCAAATCTAATCTCAACGCTGGAAACCATTCGTCTGTGACTTACGCAGTTCCTGACAGGTCGCTTTGGAATGTTACTATACTAGTAATAAACAAAAAAACGGAACGTTAAATGTTAAGAGTTAGGGTCAAAAAGTCAACCCTAGAAGGAACACAGACTAGCTTCGACAGTCAGGGTCTACAGGCGTAAAATTTGTCAGTAAGAGGCTGGTAAGCTTTAGACCCTTACTACCCGGTGGCTAGTCTATTCGGATAGAACGTGTGTATGAACCGTTAGAGCAGGTTTTCTTTGTTCTTGGAATATCTTATTCTTTAAAGAACTTTATGAACACAATTTTCTCGTAAAGTTTGGCATTTGTCTTTTGATGCTTTAGAATTTTTGATTATGTTTATACGATTTTCATACATTTAAGGTAATTGATGACAACCAATAATGCTCTTTGCTGCGAGTAGGCTGCCATGTTACTAACGCCCCCCCCCCCGCCCTCAAAAAAATATTTCAGCCTAACGCAGAGCAGGAAACGCACACCCCACTAACACTGGTCTTGCTTAATGACTTAGTAAGCCAATTTTGTAAATCCAACTTTGCAAATATAATTCTAGCTTATTCGGGAGGAACGGGTGTATGTACAGATTTAGCAGGGTTTTGTGCTTGGAATATCTTTAAAGAACTTTCTTTAAAGCTATTTTTATATGAATTTCTCAGATTTAAGGTAACTGATGACAACCAATAATACTCTCTACTGCGTATATGCTACTATGTTACCAAACCGAAAAATAAACTTTTCAACGTAAAACAAAGCAGGAAACGTACACCATACAACCACTGGATCATCACATGGGTCTTTATAGGAGGATCTCTTACAGTTTTTCATCAAAATGTATTTATTGCGTTCCCACTCTTAAGGACGACAGCTGGGTATCGGGTAGTTAGGGTCAAATGCATAACAGCATCTTTTGTACACCTAGGACCTGATTATTAAAGCTTGTTCGTGTTCCTTCTAGGTTTTAATTTTTAGACCCTTACTCTTAATATTTAACGTTCCGTTTTATTAATTAATACGTGTTACTTTGAGAATTGCAGCTCAAATACAAAACAGTGCAGTTGGCGGTAGGCTACTGCCTGTACCGAGAAGAATGGACTAAACACCCACTTTAGAGTTTGAGTACAACTTCCTTTTAAATTTTTCTGAAAAGAAAAAGAATGTGCTGTTTTCCAACCTACGGATGGAGTATAACTTCTTTTATTTTTGCTTTCTCGTTTTTAATTTTTTTTTACTTAAAGGAAATCAGGCAGTATTAAGCCCGACTTCAAAATTGCTGCCTGATTGCAAGATGGCGTGCATTACAGATTAATAATGACGCTGTCACATTCATTGTTTAAATTGTTAACAACTGTATCGTCTTTATTTTAAATTTGAAAAAAATCGGACTATATAAGCATAACTTCAAAATGGCCATCTGATTTCAAGATGGTAGCCATCAGCAATTACTGGTGACGATCGCACATTCTCTGTTTAACTTGGTAATCGACTATTTCGTCTCCGTCTAGACTTGAAGGAACTCGGACGATAATAAGCATAATTTCAAAATGGCCAACCAATTTCAAGATGGTTACCAGTACAGATTACTAGTGACGATGGCGTATTCACTGTTTCACTTGGTATCGACCATTTAAATTTGAAGGAAATCTGACGATAATAAGCAAATTTCCAAATGGCCCTGATTTCAAGATGGCGGCCGTTACAGATAACGGCGACGATGATGCATTCATCGTTTCGTTTGATATCAACTAATAGCTGACTGATCGATGTGCAAAATCTGAAAGAAATCGGAATTTTCCCAGTTGCAGACGTAGATTAGAAACACAGTACATTCATCTGAAGGTGGTAGAATTCCTATCTGCAGCTACCGATGAGAGTAATTCTAAACGCTATAGTGTTGGGCTCGTATCTACACTGAATGTGAGGCGCCTTTCCTGCTCGGAACATGAGGAACTGCTGCTGCACAGAACGCTGTTTTTAGTCCTAATCAATATGTAACATTTAACAAGTAGGATTTGTGAGCTAATCTAACGGTATAATTCAGGAATCTAATAGGAATGTTATACACTGACATAAGGGTGCGTTCGTAAATTACATAAAACTTAGAGGGGGTTGAGCAAAAGTGTTACCATCTGTTATGATGGGAGAGGGGGGAGAATGACGAAGTCTCACGGAACACACTAATTTTCGCAAAATAATTTTTCGCTAAACACTTTCTTTACTTTTTAACTAAATGCTTTAGGTAAACTATTTTTTTAACTTCTGTTTACGACTGACATTTTTTTCAAAATTACTAGTCATTACGATCCTAGGCACTAATTTACAGGTTATAAAAACGAATTCATCCCAAAAAATAACTATAGAATTGATGGGTGGTGGAGGGGGGGAAGAAAATGTTACGTACTTTCAGGGGGGGGGGGGGTCATGGAAGTGTTACATTGGTGTTACAAAGGGGGGGTCTAAATTGCGAGAAAAAGTATTACGTAATTTGTGAACGCTCCCTAATTGTTCCTTGTGACTATTTTGTTACGATAAGGAGAATTTGTTTTTTTAATCAGTTTAAGAGCATTGTTTCAGTTAGCAAATGGTGCTTGTTTCTAAATAACAATTTCAGTTACACGAAAATAACCCTGAAAAGGCACATGTTCACATAGGAAGCTATGATTTGACCCTATTTCCATGAATTTAGGTGGTGTAGTTTGACCTGTAGAGAGGACAGACGAAAGTATCCCCAGAACAACAATACAACCAACAAGAAGAAGCAGAACAAGAAGTTGTCTATTTAGCCCCTCTCTGGATTTTTAATTTGGCTGGGCCGATTTTCAAAATTTTTGGACTGTAGACAGGTCTTGACTGTAGTCGACGCTCGATTTCAAATTTGGTTTAAAAATGTTCACTTTTGACGGCGTTATGAGCTCTCAAAGTTGAGAGTTTAACGGCTCCTATGGACTGGGCGGCCAGGTCGTGAGCCAATGGTCGTCTTGGCCAAAAAACATGGCGACGTGCCGTGCGGCCATGTCCGTTTTTCATTGATAATTCTCGATCACATGGAGAAAAATAAACACAGAGCAAGTATGGTCGCCCTGTGGTCCCCTGCACGCTGCTCGGGATTCCAGTGGCCGCCACGGCCAAGTGCGCGTTGCTACATATACCGTAAGCATTCTCATTGGCCGCAGCGACCTGATCGCCGTGTTTGCGGGGGCCCTAACACTAAGACCCTAGGCTGAGACTTACTAACACTGGCTATCGCAAGTGAAAATGCGTATTGTTAGTTGCCGTTATGGCGAGTGGGGCTAAAATTCGAGTGGCTAACTATTAGTTTTCATTTGTTAAATGGCGAGTGGCGACCGGCATTGGATAGGGTTGCTCCTATGTGCTCTATATCTGTAGTTATTGGTCCACGACTCGTCGATTCCGAGATGATTTCGAGATTAAATGCTATATACTATATACTCAACTAAGAATAAATTCAACGTCCACAGCGTAATGTTCGAAGCTGCATATTAGTCCGGGCCGTTTCCTTAGCACACCATTTGTCTTGGCTTCAATTCTGTTTTTGTATTGTGCATACTATTAACTTAATTTAATGCACGGTGGTGACGTCACGCTAACACCTGCCCATGCTAAAACCATAGTCGTTATATACGGTTAATCTGTAAACCCACACACGTCACCGTGGGTTAATTTTGATAACCCACACTTTTTTGATAAGCTAACACTTTCTTCGGGGTCCACACAACCCCTGCTCCACCATGTGACATATAATGGCCGCCTTTGCAAAACCACCGTACACAACACAAATTCAACCAGCACTCCCCATTGCAACCAGCATAAACAAGCACATTTGCAACCTGGGACATTTTTCGTACTAATGTGAAAAAAAATCTCGCGTACTATGCGATGCCCCCACCCATGGAAGAATGGCCCAAACCGGCAACCTTCTGTCACGACGATACGAAAACTAGGCTACTGACCACCTAAAAACCTACGAGACTCACAAGCGAATAGTGCATTTTATACTCTCATCTTATTTAAACTATTAAGGTAGAAAAAAATATAGGTTTACCTTAAAACACAAACATCGGCAACTAAAAGGAAAGGAACGTCTCTCCCCGTCGTTCCGACTTCGCCCGGAAGCTTCCGTTCAGAAATTTACCTAAGTCACATATAAAAATTCTTAAATTCATGATTCACAAATAAAATTTACAAACAAAAATCTTTAAAAACTTAAATAAACCCGTTAAGTTAGCTTGACGTCACACCTTAGCATTAAAACACATATCCGTGAACGATAGGCGATTTAACGGCGATATTTACTTGTTTGCGAGAAATGGCTAGTCCAATATCTGGGGGGTAGAGGGAAATCCACTCGCGCTCGTGCGATTTCCCTCCACCCCCTCGATATTGGACTAGCCGTTTCTCGCAAACGAGCAAATATCGCCGTTAAATCGCCTATAGTTCATGGGTCGGATATGTCTACGAAACTGTGTTCTGTTCGACAATTAACTAACTATTTTATGTATGAAATTAACATAAATTTGTCTGATTTATGTTTTACGTTTCAGAAACTTTTGTTGACGCGTTTTCTACATTTTTTAACAGTGCTTCAGCGTGTAACACATCAACTTTCTGAATGAAAAAAGCGAAAAACTCACAGAAAAGTGTAAGACTAGCAAAAAGCAACTCTTCGTCGACCATGGTTTGTTTAAAAATTTCGATAAAACATCCTTTCGTAATTTAATGCTTTATAACCAGAAGTTGACTGAATAACATTGTTTCCCAATCTGCCGTTTAATAACGCTTTGTTTTGTCCTTATTTACCCTCGTTTGCCCTACTGTATCCCCTTATTTCTCTTTCTTTCCTAATGCTATGTTATTTACCTTGTTTACCCGTATGTACCCTAACGTACCATTATTTACCATTAAGAACACTTATGTGACTTTATTTACCTTTACGTAACTTATGTATCCGTCTTTATCCTTGTGTTTCCTTATTTATCCATACGTACCCGTATTTACTTTACGTAGCCTCACTCTATCGTGATTCATTTTTATTTACTCTTTATTTATCCTTTCTATTTTCATTTATTTGTTATTGCCTCTTCGTTATCTCTTTATTTACTACGTGTACTCTTAAGGCTATTTTAACTTTTATTTATTCTTTATTTACTTTATTTGCCCTTTATGTATTCCTTCATTTACATTTTGGATTGAAATGACAGCCATTTAATGACAGCAACTTAAGACCGGAAACATGACAGCCATGACAACCACTTAGACTTTAAGCATTTTCAAAATGACCACATATTGTAAATTGGTAGGCATTTCAGATTGATTTTGATCATGGAATAGTCTACTTGATACAGATTTCCTTGGTTTTAACACTTAAACTTTGTAGGCTACTCTGCGTTCGCCCTACTCTGCCAGTTAAATTAATTTATCTTGGTATTAACATTTTCATGATAAATTTGTTGGGCTTAATAACTGGTTTCATTTTTTTAGGGGTCTCATTTGTTGAAATTGGTGATTTTGTCTGAGGTGGCTTAAAAACACTTTCAAATAGATACACAGCTTATTCATTTTAAAATTATCGTAGGCCTATTTTCAAAATGAAATTTAAAAAAAAAACATTAATACTAATTAATACTAATTTTTGCATCTATTGCCTAACGAAAATGTCCATTACCTGTAAATTCTAGCATTCTTCTACTGAAAGCGTCTTTCCTCTAGACATAAAGTTATTCAGCCCACCAGTTCGATAACCCACTGTGCATGCGTCTGCGCACCCCTCATATGAAAGCGCCGAGGCACGACGTTGTGTCATCTTTTATTTCACTCAATATGTCGTGGCGGTGACTCAAGAGGGGAGGTAGGGTGGGTATAAGTAATATATATTTTCGTTAGACAATAAAAACAAAAATTAGTCAGTAGCACCCGGCATCTTAACGTTTCTATGTACCGTTAGAAAATATACATTATCTGTACTAGCATTTACAATAGGCTTTGTCAGAAATGGTGGCGGGCACCACCTTGATGGGTACCCTAGGGTTACGAGCTGGCTTCACTGGAGTTTCAGACTCCCAGAACGTGAGGTGGAAAATTTTGATCGAAAAAAAAGTGACACCGGAAACATGCCATGAAAAATTTGTATTAGCGTTATTATTTTCTCTTTGACCAAAACGAGGGGGGAGCAGACGTTCGGGGGGTGGGGGGCGGTGTCAACCTAGGCCAGGGATGGCCTGAAGATCTAGTAGAACCTGTCGCCTCCTGATGTTGATGTGGGTGGCGACGGGTGTAAAAAGAAAAAAGATGGGCTGCAGCGTACCTTGGTTGTGGTATTGACATAGATCGCGATGGCTTGACTCCTGGATACATCGAAGGGTTGAGGGGTTGAAGGTGGAGGGATGTTCTGAAGGACCAGAGGGAGCTGTCTGATGTAAGTTTGAAGAGTCTTAGAAAATTCACATGGCCAGACGCAGAGTGAGTCTTTCGTGTTGCAGTCCTGTATAAGCCACTGACGAGGTGGAATGCAGCTGCGAGGAACTGACGGCCACGTCCTTCTCAAACGTTGACTCCCATCTTTGGTATCGTCGTGAATTCCATGGTTGAACTTGAGTTGTAGAGCTGCGAAGGAACCAGCTGTGATGACGGCAGATGGCGACAGATGCAATTCTGTGAAGGTCGTACTAGAAACAAAGTTACGAAAAGCTTGGCGTGAATTGGGCTTGGGCTAAACATTTACCAGGTGGAGGAAGAACGGGAGTTCAGCGAGGGGTGTTGACGATTGCAGTCGTTCACATTGGTAGTGGCGAAAAGCAGATTGTAGTCGACACATCTAATGATAAAGCAATTTTAGTCAGTGTTAATGGGAGAAGGATGGGCTTGAGATGACCGGCCGGCAAGGTGGTGGGAATATGGGTGTCATGAGTCGACTCCTGTTGGAAGGACAGAAGCACGGTCTCAAGAACTAAGAAGGAGGTGGCCTGGGTTCCTCAACACGACAGGGTTTGTAGCATGATATCATTCTTGTCATTACGGTCTTGAGTTATGGAGGCGAAAAGCAAAAGATTATCACTTGGCTGTCGAGCGGCAGCCTTTTCACAATAATGTCCTTGTCTTGTGGGCCGAGCACAGCTTTATGCCGGTGTAAAACGTGATGGAATCATCGACATTGTCCCACTACCATACTGTAAACGCTATGTACTTGTCAACTGGAAGCTTTGAGTTTGCTGTGATTCATTCTGATGCGATGCTGTAGGTCGACGAAGGAAACACAGGCGCTGTCAGTGCAACGGTGTTGCTGGTCGATGTAGACAAGTCTTGGTTGCCGAGCTTACTGGGTCCAGCGGGATTGTTGGGGTGACAGGGCCTCCCATTACAATCCCTAGTGGCGGAACGATCGAGGTGTATGCGGGGGGAAGTGACGAGGGGCACGAAGATTTCGCCAACGCTTTTGCCGAATCCGTGACAAGACTGGATAATGGCTGTAAGCAGGCCTCCAGGTTGCCGACAGGCGGCAGAGCTGAAGGCACCACATCCGCTGTGCACTAAAAGGAAGCAGAGAAAGCAATTTGGTCTTCGAGTTGGCCAAATTTAATTCGAAGTGCAATTTGAAAATTATCTGGTGCAGACATACGTCTCAGCGGCGAGGTTGGCATTCGAAGCTTGGAGTTCGGCAGAGCGTGCAGAGAGCCAATGAATGAAGTCACAACCGGGCCAAAAGTTTTTGCCAAGCCAGTGAAATTTCCTTTTTTTCAGACGAAGACCGAGACAGAGAGCTCGCCGTAGCTGAGATGCGTCGGTGAAATCCATTGAAGGTTGTTGCGCACTATTCAGACTGTCAGGACTGGTGATGTCGAGACCAAAAAGTCTGGAAGGAAAACTGGGTGGCTTGGCTGGTGCCTTCGTCAGAGCAGCTACTGATGCTGATGCGAAGGGTGGTGGCTTGGTCACTGTTGTGGTTTCGGGGGCAACATCAGGGATGGACGACGGCCTGGTCGAGTCTCATGTGACGGTTGGAGAGCCAGGTTGAGTAGCCTTGTTCTTTGTGGGCAGGCCCTTCGTTGCTTTCAGATTGCGAGTCGACAGTGCAGGATGTGTTGAGGATGACATCGATTGAGAGCAAGAAATGAATGTAGGTGACAAGGAACAGACTGTTTTCTGGGTAGCAGACTGTTTTCTGGGTAGAGACGACAATGGTGACGAAGTCGACGAATGACGTAACGAGAGCGGGATTGCTGTTACGTGGGTGGAGAGCTTGAGTGGATAAAATGACGAGGCTCCCTCCAGGACTGGCAGAATGGCACTGGCTGTTTTTGCTTATTTAATAGTTTCTTAACATTCTCTTTGTTCGGATCGACGTTTATATTTCCATTGGACGGCAGTGAGCTTGTCCCAAGTGGCTCGACTGATCGAGTGGCAGACAGAGCAAGAATTTAGAAAATAATCACAGGTACGATGTTTCTGGCAAACCTGGTGAGGATCAATCTGGGCTGGCCGGAAACAATGGCGGGACACTTGCATTGTTCAGAAACGTCAGGTAAGATGACGTTTAGGTTACTAGATAAGGCAACCTTGTATGACTGCTCATTGGATGGTTGGTGAGTTGAGACGACGCCCGCTGGGAAGCGTTGGTGTTGCCACAGCTTTCATCGAGGCCTTTCACGAAAGGCGTGCCACGGGCTATGCCCGAGGTGGGTTCTTGATGGAAGAGCATGGTGTTGAGGGTGCATAGGAAAAGCCCTGACTGATGAAAAGCTTCTGCTGGAGCGACAGATGGCGTGTGGTGGATGAATGGATTTGAAGAGATGAGGAGGCATCGTCCAATGGGGCTGTCTCTAGGTCAGCAGCTTTGGAAGTGCCAGTGACAGGTACATGAAAAGTCAGGTGACTGCAGGAACGGTGGGCCCCCAGTCCCTGTTGTAGCATGAAAGCAGGCGACAGGGATGAGTGTATCCTGAGTTGAGGCGGCTTACAGGCTGCTCATGTTATGGATGACTACAGAGAAAAGGCTGCGCGAGTGGTGGCCTTGGGTGATGCGATATGAAGCAAAAGCTGCCTGAGTCAACCAATGGCTGACGATGCTGTAACGACAACAGAAGTGATGGTGATACTGCAGTCCCGTAGTAACTGCGGTCCTGTGGTCCATCCAAAATAGGGCGTGTGTCAGCAACAGGGGATGGAGTGGTTGATGAAGTGGTTGCTGAAGGTAGTGAAAGGTCGGGGCGAAACAGTCCTGAAGGGTCATGGTGCGGGAACGAGCCGGAAGAGGCAAAGCCAACGAAAAGGTGAGAGGAATCGGCCAGCCATGACGTTCGTCTTCGTTGAACAGCTTTGGACTGGTGAGAAAGACAAAGGGGGGAGAGAACGCTTGTGAAGGGGTTTTTGTGAAGTCGTGATGTTGGCCCAAAGCTGGAATGGAACCCCATTGTGAGGATGTTGTGTGGTCGCCAAGATGGGTAAACCAGCTGGTGCTTGTTAACGGTGGTAGACGTGGTTGCTCAGACGAACGACAGGAGCCGTTGGTTTGGAGTCGACGACGAGGGGCATTAGACGTGATGAGTCGGGGCCGGTGATTGGCGCTGGAGCAAAAGCTGTCGTTCTTGGTGATGGTAGCCCTGAGTGCTAGTGACGCTCCAAGGTGGGTGGACGTCTGGCGACAGTTATTCAGAGAAGAGTGACGAAGGCAGGATGAAGCTGTGTTGTGGACGGTGCTTTGTCGCTGGTTGCCGTAGCAGGATACAAGCCATCGTCACTACCGGATGAAGGGCTAAAAATTGCAAGAATAGGCAGGCTCATTTGTCATTGTTGAACTGGGAGCTGCGACGCTTCTTCCTTGCTGAGCAACACAACATCAGACAGGGAGCGAAGGTGCTTGCAAAGGACCACTCCTGAAGAAGACGCTGCAACCCACTCATGGGTGGAAAACGTGACTTCGTGCTGGGTGACAGAGTGACAGTTGGGAAGCGAAGATGCTTGCGAAGGGCCTCTCCTGAAGAAGACGTTGAAACCCATTCATGGGTGGAAGACGTGATCTGTGAAGGAACTGTGGCGAAGGACGTGATAACCGTGGAGTAGAAGTTACGCATGGCTCCGTACATAAGCATGTGGATTTGCCCTCGGAAAGATTTAGAAGCAGGCTGTTACTGGAGACAGCCCGAGAGCGATAGGCAGAACCAGATGGACGACTAGAAAGGCTTCAGTTGGCAAGTGAGGGTGACGAAGCTCCCTTTTGCATTCCTGGAACTTGACTTGTCGTTGCAGTGTGGAACAAGTATCTTGTGATGGATGCCCTGAGGACTGGAAGATCAGGCACCGAAGACAGAACCTGGTCACAAGGGCCAGGAGACGTTGTGTCAGAAGTAGCGCCATCGAGCTGGCCGCCAAACAGCAGATGTCGGAAGAAGAGGCTGTGACAGGTGAAGACGAATACAAGGGTTGACCATGACGTGAAGGACGACAGGTGGCCATACGGCAACAGGTAGGCGAAGTGTCCGACAGGTCAGGAAGCAGAGACGACAGTGCCAGAGTGAACAGGTGCAGGCAGGGCAAGGGAGTTGTTTTCCAGGAAGGAGCCTCTTCCAGAGCGCCTTTGGATTGTACCATGTTGTCGCTGGAGTGACGAAGGGTGAAGGACAGCAGCGATCAAAGGGTTGACTAGCAATGGGTCTTCGAAAGATGACTGTCAACAAAGAATGATAAGCAGCAACGACGACTGTTAGTGAAGGAAGACAGTCTAGTAAAGCTGCAAACTTTTACCTCTAGAGGAAACACGCATTCAGAACAAGAATGCTAGAAATTACAGGTAATTGTATTCGAACGGCACATAGAAACGTAAATAAGCTGTTAATTTTTTATCCACCCAAAACCTAAACTGGTATAAGAGAAGCCGCCAAGTTTCCGAAAAGATTCTGCCTTTGAAGGAAGTGTTATCATTCAACCAGGATAAAGCCACCAAGGTTAACCCTATTAGCCAAGTTAATCGCATCGACTAATGGTTCGAAAGTTAAATGAAAACTAGAACATTCCTACTGGGTAGCAATCTTCAAGTTTTCATTTAACGTCCAAAGTATTATTCGGTACGATTATCTTGCCTAATAGGATTAACCTTTGCGGCCTTTCCCTGGTTGAATGATATCACTACCTTCAAAGGCCGACCCGTTTTGGAAACTCGGCGGTTTCTCTTATACCAATTGGTTTTTTATGGATATCACATCTTTTATATGACAAAAGGTCACACCGTCTTATCGTCATCTCTTACTTTTTTCTGGAAGAATTTTATGTCTATAAATTTTCTCATCGATAATTTTCACATTTGCCATTGGCAAAGTAGCCGTTACATCAGCCAAACTGGCACGGTCTGGTTTAATTGTATTAGACATGTGTGGAAATATAGGATACAAATTAGAAATAGGTGAATAAAAAATGCAACGGTTTGCCATACCCGAGGGTTCTTTTTCCTCCATCAAAAAATGTCTTAGTTCGGATTGTTTTTCTGCTGTCGACTATAATTCCTTTTAGGCACAAATCCTCTCTTTCTCTGCCTTTCTGCAGTTCCGTTTTCTTAACTGATTTTTAACTGCACCTCCTCCCCTCCTGCTCCTCATACACCTTCCACCCAAGGTAGAAAAATTAATTAACACTATGAAAGTGGGTCAAAAAAGGTGTTCCTTAAAAGTTTGAAGATGTTTTAAAGAATGCCCTCCGAAGCCGTAAATGATAGTAGAATGTCGACTGAGGCAAAAGCATTTGCGAAAAAAAATTAACGCGATGTGAATGCCAAAATGTGATGCAAGATTGTGACGTCACATTTTGGAAATACCCCCCTCCCCCACCCTCACAATTTTCACAATAAATCACACACCCAACCCTAGACCACGGTTGAGGACTTCACAGCTCGTCACAAACCGCCTGAGTTGAAGCTGGAAGGGCCATTACATAGTCAGCGGTGGTAAAACACATGGCACCTCTGTAAATCCTCCAAATGGCACCTCTCCTCGCCTCACCTCTCTTTCATGGCACCTCTGTCAAACCTCTCCTGCACAGCCACACTCAGTACGAAAATGAAACTGATCGGATCGGAAACCGTTACCAGCTTTCCGATAGCTTCATTTATATGTAGGCCTGCAAATAAAACTATTACTTTGGTTAAGAGCCGTCCATATATCACGCTTATTGGCCTATTTTGAAATACCATGACCCCTTCGTCACGAGTGTCATAAAATTTAAAACAACCTCTTATAATTACGTCACACTTCTTCAATTCCTTCCCCCCCCCCCCCCCAATGTAATATATACCGTGCTGTAGCGCCAGTTCACTGCAGTGGCACCTGGTAAAAACACCCATTGCTCGCGTATGTGCCTTACCGAAACACGCCACTGAACGAAGCGCAATTGATGTCAACTCCGCCAAAAAATACCACGCATTCTGATTTTAACAACATATTGATGATCGATTGCACTTAGTTAAAAAAAACGTGTGGTTAGTAATAATTTATTTGGCATTTAATTCTGCACATAATAGCTTGGCTCTGTTATAAATTATGACTTCATCAGGCAGCTTAAGGCAACAGGAGGAAAGAATCATCGAGACATCCCATAGGCACCCCGCTTGCGAATTCAGGCCCACGCACGTCCTGGCAGAGCGGAGCATGCTGTGAGTGAAGCATTGCAGGGAAGATTGCGTGCAGCGGAGAAGCCCGCTCTGAACAATTTGTTGAGTTAATCAAGCGGTCCTTATGTAAGCCTCAGCATGAACTTCCATGTTAAACGTCAAACTTTGAACTCCTATAGTCTCGCCCAGAATTGACATAGACCAACGAAATTCGGTATTTGGGGTCGTGTCGTAACTATTTCACTGCATTACACATTTTTATGACAACAATCAAACCGTTCGGCGTCTACAGCATGGCCATTTCCTGTTGTTGTTGTTGTTGTTGTTGTTGTTGTTGTTGTTGTTGTTGTTGTTGTTGTTGGGATTCTGCCCTCACCTGGAGACCGAACCGCAAGACCGATTTTCAAGTTCTATAGCTTAAAACGTAGGTCTGAACAAGGCCTAGGGCCTTTCGCATGCTATTTTAAGGTAACTCCATTATTCTTGACACGGAAAGCCAAATGGGTTAGAACTTTTGCTCTCACCTAGAGATCGAACCAATGAACCAATTTTCAATTTATACAGCTCAAAATGTAGGTATTAACACCGATCAGGGCCTTTTGAACACGATTTTGATGTTACTGCAGTATTCGCATCGGCAGAGCAATTATTATTGTAGAGCACTGGGCAGAAATCATTAAGTGGAGTAACAAATTTTTGCAGAAATTTTGCAGAAAACATAAATTTGGTACACAAGTCTTTCTTAACAGTAAAAATCGAACCAGCCATGGACCCCAATGAAATACCCAAAGTGCC
>JAHWFP010273175.1:4695-19358 GCA_023313725.1 Lithobius niger
AATATGGTGACGGTTAACATCGCAATACCCAGAGAATTTGGCTAAGTTCCACCCAAAGAAAACCCCACACCCCGCCGTCACCTGAGACCTGGCATTCGTCGCGGTTTCAGGCTCGGATTGAGTACCTGAAGCCACGACGAATACCGGGTCCAGTGTCAGTGAGGTTTGGGGCTTTTAGTCTTTTCCTGAAAAGTCAAAGTCACAGTTAGGCAAAGGGAAAACATAATTCTGAACAAAGGTTACAAGGTTTATTCGGCGTTGGCTGTACAAAGCTATACAAGTTCAATGAAAATTCAGCCTAAAAATCGAGATCCAGGCGATCTTGATGCAGCTGCCAACAAGTTCGTCCACCGTGCCTTCTTCTCGAGCTTTCGTCCGTGCACACGTTCGTGCGACAAGTTGCGCACCACCAGATGGTCTCGTGCCGTTCCTGTCTGTACTTCCTGCACACCTGGCATCTGCGGCTCCTCGTACTCTTTTCGTGGCGATGACTGGTACCCAAAATGGCTGGAAGTCTTATGGGGCGTGTCTTGCGTACTCGGTTGATGAGTTGGTTGGCCAGCGATCTTCGGTAAGTCAACTGGGAGCGTTTGCCAGCCCTATCGAGGCCGCAGACCATGACCATGTTGAGCCTGGCATTGACGAGAATCTGGTTGAGCTTTTGGAAGAAAAGGTAGCGGTGCCATCTAATCGACCTCCTGCCGACATAGAACGAGGAGATGAGGTGATTGGCCATGTCCACGCCATTCATGGTCTCCGTGTAAGTCATGGCTGCCGGTGGACAAGTGACTAGGTGTTTCTGGCCCCCGATGAGTCTTCCGACGGTACATTTTCCGGCCAAGGGATCCACGTGGGTGCTGAGTAGAGGGACGGCCTTGGTGTCACACCAGATGCTCAGCAGTAGCCGGCCGCTCTGACGCAGGATACTGTCGCCACGTTCGTGCTCTTTCTTGAATTTGCGCAACTCCTCCGTGAACTCGTATGGCATTCCGGCAGCATTGGCGCGTAGGCTCCCGCATCCGAAGGTTCCTAGCTTGGTGTAGAGGACCTGAAACAGCAGTGCCGAAGTGAAGCGGTTGTCACAGACGATGGTGTAACCCTGGTTGAGGTAGTGGCGCGCGGTGTAGATCGTTGTGTGAGCCATCTTGTTGTTCTCGAGTTCCTTAGCGGGGTCTTGGGCGGGGTCAATGGCCATGTGGCGCTTTTTTCCAATGTGTGCCTCGTCGTTGAGTATGTAACCGTCGAACGGGTCGCAGAGAGTGAAGTGTTCAAAGCCGACCTTGATGGGCTTCTTGGGCTGGTATACCTTGATCTTGGATCTTCCAGTGTATGCAGTCATTGACTCGTCTATGCAGAGAACTGATCCGGGGTTCCTGCACTTGCGGAATGCCTGGTTGATAGCCTCCATCATCGGTCGAACCTTCATTATTGCGTCCATGTCCTCCTTGGCCTTCTGCTCTTCCATGGCTTGCCTGGTCGTGGGCGATGCAGTCTGGGGATCGGTACCAGTGAAAGACGGTTCTTCGGACAGCCGAAAGTTGTTCCAAATTTGATTGAACCTTGTTCTGGTCATGGTTGATCTGATGGAGTGGTTTCCCAGGTTTGGGGACGTGGACCAATACTGCGCCATCTCCTGCAAGTCGTTGTAACCCATGATTATCAGTATTCCGATGAAAGCCAGCAACTCGTCTTTCGTCAATGGTACCCAAGCGGGAGTGGGATGTGGTTTCTTCCGTTTCGGCGATGTTTGGCAGGCTTGCGTGGTTGTCGTTACTGCTGGGTCTTGGCTGGAGTTGGAGTTGGAAGTGGCCTCTGCTTGTTCCCCTGGCTGAGGGAGTTGCGACGATACGACCGTTGAAGGTGTCTCCTTGGCAGCTGGCTCTTGGCTAGAGTTAGCCCCTGCTTCTTCCCTTTGGATTTGCGCTGGCTGGATCGGCGACGTTGACGACGAGGACTCTGACTGGCTCCTGAGTGTCTTGTCCACCTCTGCACACATCTGCTCTAGCACCAACCGTCCTGTGCTCAGATCTTCTGGGGGTTTTGTTCTCGAGTCTTCTGGGGATTGTACTGGTGGAGCGCTTGGCTGAGACTGTTGTTGGCTGAAACGGTGATTGACATATTGGGTTATCCTGGCGTGGCGCATCTCCTGGAGGTAGCAACTTCGAGGAGGCAATAATCGTGTCCTTTTTTGCTCGGGTGGCTCGGGGAACATATTACTTCTGTAGATCTTGTCGTACAGTACGACTCGCCAGCGTCGTTTCATGGCTTCTAGTTTACTCGGTTCCAGTGACGGTGGCGGTGATTGTGGGGGTGGTGGCTCGACTACGTTGGCTGTCGTTGTGGTGGCTCTTTCTTCCTCCTCATCTGACGAAACGAATCTACCTGAAAGACCCCGAGGGAAGGGAACGATTCCTCTTTTGGTTCGTCTCATAAATGGCCGCGCCTGCGATGTTGCGACTTTGGCTTTTGGCTTGGTATTTTGGCTGGACGACGAGACCGCCTCTGCTGGTGTGGGACGTAGTAGGACCGACCAACCGGGCTCATATGTGGGCAACGTCGCTTCTGATGATTGCCTTGGCATGGGAGTAGAGGTTTCTGTTAAGGTTCGAGGTCGTGGTGGGCTTTCTGGCCTTAGCGGTCGTGATGGACTGTCTGGCCTTGCTGCTTCCTCCTCACTGCTAGACGTCGTAAGGCAGGCGTCGGCATCGTCCTCTGACTCGGTTTCTTTTAGTTCGTCATCTAACTCATCCTCATCTGATTCTTGGCTGCTCCCTTCATAGTAGTCCTCATTTTCCTCGCAGTAATATGGGTAGTCTGATTCGTCATCCTCCTCCTCCTCGGCGACATCCGTTTCTGGCATTGGCGGCTGTGCTTGGCTTGACCCGGCTTCTTCCATGTGGACGTCTGGTTGTGGTATTCCCAGCTGTGGTTCAGTCGGAATTCCAGTGAGTGGCAAAAACCGGCAGTAAGTGATGTGGGGTGGTGATGGACGTGGTGGCGGAACCAATGACTCGACTGGTGTGTTGGCCACGGCCGATGGCTCCCCGTGAGTCGAAGTCCCTGCATTGCCTTTTGGTCCTGGTGTGTTGGCTGACGTGACATTCCGTTTTCTGCGTTTGGCATTGCTGGCCCTGTCGTCCATGAATTGGTAGGTCCTCCTTATGATGAAATCTCCAGTCTCCCCGAATAATTCCATGAAAAAATCAAACTCCTTGCTCTTCTTGTTGCATCTGCCAATGTAGCCCATTGGAGGTCCGGAGAAACCTTTCTTGTCCTGGTACTCGCTCAGCTCTTCAGTCCAAACTCGGTGAAGTTGCCTCCGAGTCTTGCCGGCCCTAGACTTCTCTACTACGGCGTAGCTGGGAAAGTCGTCCATCGGTGCCTCTGCAGCCATCATCCTGTTTGCCCGCTTCTGGTCGAAGAAATGATTACGCGTGACCACTGCACATCAATTCTGCTCAAATGTATGCAAGATCAAGAAGTAGTTGCCACATGACGCAACGTTGTGCAATATTGCGCAACATCCGCGGAACCCGCATCTGGGTGTGGGATAGCAGGCTGTGATTGCACCACGCGGAAACAGCAACCGGCCGTGAAGGGCAATGGGCCACAGATTGCCAGACACTGCAAGTGATCATCAATTGTGTGGCTTTCGATAAAGCCGCGTGCCGTTGTTGCGAACATGGGGTGTTTGGCATCGGAAATTAGGGGGCAAGGCGGACAAGCCCACGCCTTGCTGCCCCGACATGCGGGTTCCAGACCAAAAAAAAAAAACAAAAAAGGCAGGAAACAACATGAGAACGGAGTGGCAGTGTGGTTGTGGGATGGAGAATGGAATTTCCAAGGGAAAATTTGATCAATGGACATGTTACGGGGATCCCAGTTAGCTGGACGTTCCGGAGACAGTGTTGCTGAATGGTTGGCAACATTGGTATAGCGTGTAAAGACGTGAAATCAGCGTTAACGCAGGAAAAATGAAAAGTGCTCGGATCACGGCCAAAATCGACATGCGCCAGGGGAAGGATGCGAGCTGGATGGCCCTAGAAGATGGGCGCTCTAGCACCAACCCTGTCTCGCTGGTGACCCCAAAGGCACATTTTGTGGTATTACGGAAGATACGGAAAATCGTTCAAAGTATCGGGGCTCAAACACTGGCCATCTAAACTTGTTGAAACTCGGTGTCGGGGTAGCCCTCATCGGCACGCACATTTTAAGCCTAGCCACAAGTTTGTGCGACCTCTGTGAGCCGAGCTATTCGGAAAGAAACCTGCGACACCACTAGCAAATAGCATTACGGAAATAGCATTTTGAAATAGCATTACGGAATGTAGGGCTGCGCGGTTAAACTAATGGGGTTCAAAAACTGTCAGTCTAAATATCATGAAACTCGGTGTGAGAATAGGCCTCGTCTGAATGCACATTTCAAGCCTATCCCCATGTCTGTAACACCTCTGAGAGCGGCGCCATTCAAAAAAACCCCTGCGACTACCTAAAAAAGCGCCCCCCCCCCCCCGGATGTTGGCTTCTCCCTCGTACACACGAAACCAGCGTTGCTAACGCAGGTAGAGTCACGCAGTTAAATGGTCGGGGCTCAAAACTGGCCGTCTAAACTTGATAAAACTCGATGTCAGGGTAGCCCTCGTCCCCGGGCACATTTTAAGCCCAACCACAAGTCCGTGACACCTCTAGAGCCGAGCTATTAAAAAAAAAACCCTGCGACGAAAAATAAAAAGTGGTCTGATCGCCGCCAAATGTGGCATACGCCCGGGGGAAGATGCGCGATGGATGGCCCGGAAGATGGGCGCCCTTGCTCCAATCCTATATCACAGGCATCTAAAGTCGCACTTTTCATAGCATTACGGTAGGTACGGAAAATCGGTTAAAGTGTTGGGGCTCAAAAACGGGCCGTTTAAACTTAACGAAACTCGGTGGCAGGGTAGCCCTCGTCCGTACACACATTTTAAGCCCAACCACAACCTCTGTTAGCCGAGATATTCGAGAAAAAAAACCTGAGATGCGTTAGCAACGCTGGTGTCGCGTGTAAAGACGCGAAACCAGCGTTGCTAACGCAGGAAAAATGAAAAGTGCTCGGATCACGGCCAAAATCGGTATGCGCCTGGAAGACGATGCGATATGGACGGTCCGAGAAGATTGGCGCCCTAGCATCAACCCTGTCTCGCTGGTGACCCCCAAAGGCACTTTCCGTAGCATTACGGAAAATCGTTGAAAGTGTCGGGGCTCAAAAACTGGCCGTCTAAACTTGATGAAACTCGGTGTCAGTATAGCCCTCGTCCCCCGGCACAGTTTAAGCCCAACCACAAGTGCAGGCGACCTTTGTTAGCCAAGCTATGGCAGCATGGCTCCCAACATCTCTATCAGCACCATCAGCAAACTCCATCAACACCTACACAGATCTTCAAGTTCGCCAACGGCAAACCATTCGTCCTAGACCCTTCAAACTTGATGTGCACCCAACTGAACGAACCCTCTTGACATCCAAAAAGTTTCATAGCTCTAGCTCCCATAGGAAAAAATCCCGACTTTTGACGCCCAGTGCTCTTCATTGGTTAAGTTCCCCAATCCCAAACTAACAACTCGGTGGCGATACCCCATGGACGTCCAAAAAATTTCAAACCCACAGCCCTAGTAGAAGGAGCGCTATTAAATAAACCGGCTTTGAGTGTAAGCCTATATAGGCCTAAATACTTCGACTGTCAATAGTGACAAACGAGACGAGCTACGACCCTGGGAATAGGCTAGATCGCTTTAGGAGGATGAAATACCCCTGGCTACCAAGTTTCAGACCTAAACCACGAGTGGTTATGGAGGAACAGCACACCTGTGGGACTTAGCCATTTTTTCGAAGTCCTAATGGTGACGGTTAACATCCGTTCCATGTGCCATAGCTCGGCTCACAGAAGTCTCACGGACTTGTTGTTGAGCTTAAAATGTGCGTACGAACGAGGGCTAATCTCACACCAAGTTTTATAAAGTTTAGACGGCCAGTTTTTGAGCCACGACACGTTGACCGATTTTCCGTACCTTCCGTAATGCTACGAAATGTGTGACTTTTTCGAATAGCTCTAAAACTATTTGTCCGATTTTGATGGGGCTTGTTAGATTGGTCATGAAAATACCTATCTGCCTTCCAAAATTCAGACCTCTAGCACTTCTGGTTCGCAATTTAACCTTTATTATTAACCTGCTAGGTGCACTGTCCGAAGTAGTCCCTAGCTGTACTAGTTGTAGTGGCTGTACTAGCTAGCCGATCAAAGTACGGCTCTCTCCTCTGTGTCCCCGAGAAGGGTATGGATGCCTTTGGTATGCCTTGGAGTATCTTGCCTGGTGGTTCATTTGCCTCAGTTAGCAACGCTACGTGCACTCTCGAACGTGGCGGCCAAACCTGGTTTTGCAACCGATCAAAGCAGGATTTGTTCAGGGCTATGGCTACTCCATGCCGCCAAACCGCATTTTGGTACGGGTGAGAGATTCTCGTTTTCGTTAGCAGGAATCCTCTTCTTCTGGGTTAGCAACACTGATGGAGGGGTCTAAATCATAGGTATGGAAGGCAGGTTGGCGAAATCAAAAATCCACGGTACGCCAAATACATGTCGGACCTTGGGTTATTGACGTAGATATGTGGTACGAAAGGGCTTTTGGCAGAATGAGTGCATTTTTGGCCGGAGGATTGCCTGATCTTTGGCAGATGATGGGAAAAGAAGACGCCAAGTCACATTTTAGCCGAAGGAGTGCCGGATCTTCGGCAGGTGATGGGCAAAGAAGGCGCCAGGAGGCATATTAGCCGACGGAGTGGCCGATCTTCATCAGGTGGTGGGAAAAGAAGGCGCCTGATCGCATTTTAGCCGAAGGCATGTACCTAGAGTGCCACAGGTGGGAATGGCTACACGCTCAGCCAAGGCATGAGGCGGCCGTGGCTTTTTAGGCTGAATGCTCGTATTTTAGCTCAAAGAGTGCCACACCTTGGGCAGATGATGGGAAAAGAAGGCGCCAAGCCCAATATTAGCCGAAGGAGTGCCAGACCTTGGGTAGATGATGGGAATAGAAGGTCCCTGGTCGCATTTTAGCCGAAGGCATGTACCTAGAGTGCAGCCACGTGGGAAAGGCGTCACGTTCGGCCAAGGCAGGAGGCGGCCGTGGCTTTTGAGGCTGAATGTTCGCATTTTAGCCGAAGGAGTGCCAGACCTTGGGCAGATGATAGGAAAAGTAGGCGCCAAGTCGCATTTTAGCTATAGGCCATGCCACAAATGGTCTGGAGACGAGAGCCGATCATGGCCCAAAGGTAGACTGGCAACCAAAGGCGTGAATGCTTGCATGCAGCCGCTCCTCGGTGCAGAAGGTAATGAAGACTTATCCGCAACAACACGCCCTTTTGTGTCGGTGGCATCAAATGGCTTGCCGGCGTGCCCGCTATCACGCCAATAGTATATGAGCCGATCATAACATTGGGTTAGTTCCCTCAAGAACCGAGCAGAACTGACGCAAGGGTGGGGAAACTTTGTCGCATCAGTCGATGGTAGTTTCCAAAGAATCCAGGTTTTTTGTCTGTGGACGCACAGGACTTGGGCACCAGATCCTAGGGCAAAAATCCTCCACCACATATGCAAAGATTGGGCTGTCTCACCCGACCAGTGGGAACTCCCTCATTCCATTTTGACATGAACACATGGGTAGACTAGGCCCCCTGTCCGCCATTGGTCGGAAGCCCGGCCCACAGAGGCAGCCCACACCGATGCTTATGCGGCAAAGTAGCCCCCGGCTCCCGAAGTGTTTCCTTCATATTCTGGAATGCTGGATGAGCTGGGGGCTTCTTGCTGTGGTCAAAAATTGATGGTGCAGAGAATTTGGCTAAGTCCGAAAAACCAAGAAGTTCATTGGAAACTTGAGCTGATTAACAAGTAGGTCAGAAGGCCAAGAATTTGGCCAAGTTCAAACAAACTGTTCCTCTGGCTGTCAAAGATATTTCGGTTAGGAACGCTAGATGCATTCAGGAACGTAGCGTAGCCGAACATGGTTTTCCACCGATCAAAGCACGATTTGTTCAGGTCATTTGCTACTTCATGCCGCCAACCCGCAGTTTGGCACGAGTTATTGATTCTCGTTTTCGTTAGTAGGAATACCCTTCTTTTGCGTTAGCAACGTTGATGCAGGGGTCCAAATCATAGGTATGGAGGGCAGGCTGGCGAGACCGAAAAGCCACGGTATGCCAAATACATGTCGAACCTATGAAGTAGATATGTGGTACGAAAGGGCTTTTGGCAGAATGAGTGCATGTTGAGTGCCGAATGTATTGAAGACTTATCTGCAACAAAACGCCCTTTGGTGTCGGCTAAGTCCAAGAACTGATTGAACAGCTGGGTCAGAAGGCGGAGGCTGTGATCAAAGTGCGGCTTTATCCTGTGTCTCCCCGAGAGTGTATGGATGCCTTCGGAATGCCTTGGACTATCTGTCCTGGTGGTTAATTTGCCTCGGTTAGTAACGCTAGATCCATTCTCGAACCGCGCGCGGCCGAACCTGGTTTTGCAACCTATCAACGCAGGATTTGTTCAGGGCTTTGGCTGATCCGTGCCCTCAAACCGCACTTTGGCACGGGTTAGTGATTAAGGTTTTTGTTAGTAGGAATCCCCTTCTTCTGCATTAGCAACGCTGATGGAGGGGTACAAATCATAGGTATGGAAGGCAGGTTGGCGAGATCGAAAAGCCACGGTACGCCAAATACATGTCGAACTTTGAGTTATTGAAGTAGATATGTGGTGCGAAAGGGATTTTTGCAGAATGAGTGCATGTTTGGCCAGAGGAATCCCTGATCTTCGGTAGATGATGGGCAAAGAAGGCGCCTGGTCGCATCTTAGCCGAAGGCATGTACCTAGAGTGCCGCCACATGGGAAAGGCTCCACGTTCGGCCAAGGCATGAGGCGGCCGAGGCTTTTGAGGCTGAATGCTCGTATTTTAGCCGAAGGAATGCCAGACCTTGGGCAAATGATGGGGAAAAAAGGCGCCAAGTCGCATTTTAGACGAAGGAGTGCCAGTCCTTGTGCAGATGATGGGAAAAGAAGGCTCCAAGTCGCATTTCAGCCGAAGGCATGTACCTAGAGTACAGCCATGTGGGAAAGGCGCCACGCTCAGCTGAGAGTTGACATGGCTGTCTCTTTTGAGGTTTAATGATTGCTTTTTAGCCGAAGGAGTGCCAGAACTTTGGCAGGTAATGGGAAAAGACGGCGCCTGGTCGCATTTTAGCCGAAGGCATGCATCTAGAGTGCAGCCACGTGGGAAAGGCTTCACGCTCGGGCAAGGCATGATGCGGCCGTGGCTTTTGAGGCTGCATGCTCGCATTTTAGCTGAAGGAGTGCCAGACCTTGGGCAGATGAAGGGAAAAGAAGGCGCCAAGTCGCATTTTAGCCTAAGGTTATGCCACAAATGGTCTGGAGACGAGAGCTGATCACGGTCCGAAGGTAGGCTGGCAACCACAGGCGTGAATGCTTGCATGCAATGCCGCTCCTTTGTGCCGAAGGTATTGAAGACTTATCTGTAGCCAAAGGAGTGGCAGATCTTTGGCAGGTGATGGGTAAAGAAGGACCCAGGTCGCATTTTTACCGAAGGCCATGCCGCAAATGGTCTGCAGACGAGAGCTCATCACGGTCCAAAGGTAGGCTGGCAACCAAGGGCGTGAATGTTTGCATGCAAAACCGCTCCTCGGTGCCGAAGGTATCAAAGATTTATCCGCAACCACGCTATTTGGTGTTGGGGCTGATAGCAAGGAACAGGAGTGTCGATGGTAACAAATGGCTTGTGGACAAGCCCGCTATCACGCAAATGGTCTGGAGACGAGAGCTGATGACGGTCCAAAGGTAGGCTGGCAACCACAGGCATGAATGCTTGCACGCAATACCGCTCCTCGGTGCCGAAAGTATCAAAGATTTATATGCATGAGGCAGGAGGAACGCTCTTTGGAGTCGGGGGCTGATAGCAAGGAACAAGTGTGTCGATGGCAACAAATGGCTTGTGAACATGTCAGATATCACGCAAATGGTCTGGAGATGACAGCCGATCACGGCCCAAAGGTAGGCTGGAAACCAAAGGCGTGAATGCTTGTACGCAATGCTGCTCCTCGGTGCCGAAGGTATTGAAGACTTATCCATAGCCAAAGGAGTGGCAGATCTGTGGCAGGTGTTGGGCAAAGAAGGAGCCAGGTCGCATTTTTATTGAAGGCCATGCCGCAAATGGTCTACAGACGAGAGCTGATCACGGTCCGAAGGTAGGCTGGCAACCAAAGGCGTGAATGCTTGCATGCAATGCCGCTCCTCGGTGGCGAAGGTATCAAAGATTTATATGCAACCACGCTCTTTTGTGTCGGGGGCTGATAGCAAGGAACAGGAGTGTCGATGGCAACAAATGGCTTCTGGACATCCCCGCTAGCACGCAAATGGTCTAGAGACGACAGCCGATCAGAGCCTGAAGCTAGGCTGGCAACCGAGGGCGCGAATGCTTGCACGCAATGCCGCTCCTCGGTGCTGAAGGTTTTGAAGACTTATACGCAACAAATCCCCCTTTGGTGTCGGCTAAGTCCAAGAAGTGATGATGAATTGAGCTGATTGAACAGCAGGGTCAGAAGGCGAGCCAGATGGGTGTGAGTGCCCGATGATTCAAAGTATGAGGACATGAATGTCAGCGGCCCAGCCCTACTGTAATCTTCCTCTGTCGGTCTTTGGGCCATGGACGGGTAGGCAAGGGTAGCATGCTGAGCAAGAGACAAATCGGAGGTGAGCTCTGATGAGTGAGAGTGCCTGATGATTCAAAGTATGAGGGCATGAATGAAGTGAGGAAAGAGAAAGCCCAGAGAGAAAGAACTAGAACGGGTAAAGGTCTGCTTTACCGGTCTTCATGTGATGTACCTTTTTGCAACTGTAAATACTTCTGAGCTTTAATTAGCTTGAACGGGGCCATGACTCTTATTTGCGCCGTCGGCTTATTTTCACATTTTGACCGGTAGATCCTGACACCTTCTGACTTTCCAGCGCTGATAGAGATCGGCCCCTCGTGGTTATGTGATCTTGACGTGCACTAAATGAAAGTCGGTTGAAGCGAGACGTGGTTTGTATGCAGTAGACGCGAGACTTGGTGATTACTGACACGTTCAGTGAGAAGCGAGTGACTTGATGGTCCCGACACATTCAGTCTTTCCAGCACCGATATAAATCGGCCCTTCGTGGTTACGTGATCTTGATGTGCACTAAATGAAAGCAGTCCATGTTCTTGGCGGTCTTATTTTGGTGAAACTGGGAGTCTACATTGCTTCTGCCTTGGTATCGAGTTGATGTTATCATTCCGAGGACTGTAAATTGAAACTTTCGTTAGCGCTGTTTACGTAGTCGAACTTCAGGATTTTTTTAAATAATGAAAACGTAGAATGATGGTCCCAGTTATATTTCTGGCCAAAAATTTACAGTATAATTATTATATCTGGGAATTTTTATACTCCTAGACCGCATAGTTTTTTTTTTACAATTTATTTTCGTCAGGCATGCAACTTGTTCATGGCGGCCATGTTGAGGCCTTAGGCTTTTTCAGCAGGGAAATGAAAAATGGCGTTAGGCTCGAAAGGGTTAAATAACGGCCCTGATTAAGTTGCAACATTACTCTTACGACCAATGTTCTTGTGATCAGGAGCCCTAAGTAGTCCAAATAACTTGCGCTCACGAACGGAGATGGTGGAAGATTACTTCTCAACACCTAGTTTAGCCACCTGGTTACAAACATATGTCAACTTCATCCATGAAGGTTCAGATCCACACTGGAGGAGAGAGAGAAGGGCTCAGTGAGAGATACAGAGCATTGAAAAGTGGGCTGAAGGAATGCCATTTTCGAATGATAAATGGAGAGATTCAGAACGTGGAAAAAGTTGGCGGCCGAAGGAATGGGGAGAGCAGGTTGGCTCGTCCGAAACAAACGGATGTGCTAGTTTCCCATGCCAAGAACATCTGCTGAGCGTCGAGGGTTCTGTTTAGCTGTGCAGACACGCCGTATTGCTCTCAACAACCTCAGCGTCTAAACTGAAGGAGTACTTGGGTGGCAACGGTTACTGACTTGCTTTGTGTGGTCTGAGTGCTCTACGTCTTCTTCAGTTGGTTCGGAGGCAAGAAGGACGGGTTAGCTGCTACGATGACAGTGTGTGTTTATTTTTTTGGCTAGGGCACACGAAGTCGGCTAGCATCATCAGTATGTGTTTACCTCTTGTTCGCATGGTTTGGGCACATGACTGGTGGTGCAGGCAGATCAGGCCAGATCGGGTACTTTCAAGGAAGGAGTCCCTGGGTTCACCTAAATTCCATCTTCTACGTACACTTTGGTACTCGATGAATACTCCAGAGGAAAGGCAGCATTTATTTATTGCTTGCTGGAACTCCCGGAAACCCCGAAAGCAACGCCGGGGGTAATATAAATTGCCTTCTTCCCTACCACAGAAGGATAAATGCACTGTAGTGCCCAATTATGGCATCGAGCAGTGTCCCGCACATTGCTGAAGACATGCACTAGGGAAGGGCGGCTGTCTCATGCAGCTGTGTTCCTGACCGTGCTTCGGCACAGCGTGCCTGAATCCATAAGTGATGGGATTGAGAGAGTTCTGTAAGAAGATTTGGTTCTGTGATACTATGTGACTGCACGTACGAAATTAATGAAAGTAAGATGGGCAAGTAGAACTTGAAAGCTGAATGGAAAGCGGGGTTCTGCCAAAGTGGTGAGGGCAAACCTGGAGAAATACGCAAAAACCACAAATGCGCTCGGTACAAGAGACACCGCCCGTCCTCCTGACCGAAAAGAGTGTGACACAAAAGGACGATATTCAGAAGTTGCTTGAGACTTACCTGCTGCTTTGTTGATCTTGTGCGATGTCGCCGGAAGGTGTTAGCACATGGGTGCCGGAGGCATGACATTTCGCAGAATGGTAGCCGTTGACGAGCTTTGAGCTTGTAAGCAGCGGTGCCGTGACCTGACTTGGGAGTCTCGGCTCTTGTGCTATAGATCCTTAGGGGGCCTTTAATCCCTTGGCTTCGGCCTTAGAGGTTGGGTGTGTCGTGCACGGACCGCCGGCAAATGGATCTAAGAGACTGGTGTTGTACTGTGGATGATTACTGACGCCTTATCTGGGCCTACTGTAATCTTGCTCTGTCGCTCTTTGATTGTCCCGTGATTCTTCGGATGATTCGGGCACACTGGCTGCGTGGCAGGTACGCAAGGGTAGCATCCTAGGCAAAACTGATGAGCTTAGAAATGATGTGGGACCGGACTCACTTGCATAGTAGTCTGGCTGCTCCTCTCGCCGTCATAACTAGTAAGAGATGATGTTGGCTGGAGCCCTGTGAGTCTGGAGAGTCCTGCTGAAAAGGTTAGCGGCTTGGCCGTACTGTAAGCTTGCTCCATTGGTCTTTGGGCTATGGACGGGTACGCACGGGTAGCATGTCAAGCCGTGTTTGAGCTTTAGTAGGTCGACGATGCTAACTTGCTTGCTTTGCATGTCTCTGTCTTGGATTGGGAGTGCTTGAGTGGTGGGCGAAGTGGTGGTTGCTTTTTGTTGTTCCCTGGGATGTGTTGACTGTGGGTCTACGGGTCAGGTGTGCTCTGGCAGAAAGCGCTTGAACTTTAGTGGCTTGGCCCTACCTTAAGCTTCCTCCGTCGGTCTTCGGGCTATGGACGGGTACGCAAGGGTAGCATGTTGAGTCGTGTTCAAGCTTGAGTATGCGGACGATCCTAACTTGCTTGTTCCATGTGTCCGTGCCCTGGGTCGAGCTTATTAAGTGACAGGCATATCGGCTGTGGCTGGGCGTTTCTGAGTCCGGGATGTATTAGGAGTGGGTGAAAGATACTGGTGGTATGCTGCTGAAAGAGTTTGGTCCGGCTTGGCCTTACCGTAAGCTTGCTCCGTTGGTCTTCGGGCTATGGACGGGTACGCAAAGGTAGCACTTTGAGCTGTGTTCGACCTGTAGTACCCTTACGATTGCCTCATGCCTCTGCGTCTTGGGTTCGGAGTACTAGGCAGCAGTCGAGTCAGTTGTGGCTCATGTGTTCCTTGAGTTTGGGATGCGTTAGCTGTTGGCGAAATAGTCTGGTGATGTTCTGCTGAAAGAGTTTGGTCCGGCTTGGCCCCACCGTAAGCTTCCTCCGTTGGTCTTCTTGCTATGGCTGGGTACACAAGGGTAGCATGTTGAGCCGTGTTCAAGCTTGAGTGGACGATCCTAACTTGCTTGCTTTCGGGCCTTTGTGCCTTGGGCTTGGAGTCCATGAGCTGTAGCTGAAATACGAGGCTTTGTTTCGCTTCGGATGGATGTTGTTTGAGTAGTGTAAAAACGTGCCCTTGCGTGTGGCCGGTGGCTTGCCGACTTGCTTCGTGGTATGTTTGTTGCGCTTTCCTTCTCCGGAAGGTTGCGGGGTATGTGGGCTGCCGGCAATAAGGCTTGCCATCGTGCTGCTGTTGTAGGCCATTGGTGATTAGTTACTAAGGTTGATCCTGCCAGTAGTGATACCCTAGTCTCAAAGATTAAGTCATGCTTGTCCAAGTTCATGCCGAATCAAGGTGAAACCGCGAATGGCTCATTAAATCAATTATGGTTCCTTAGATCGTACCATCCTACTTGGATAACTGTGGTAAT
>JAHWFP010273175.1:19458-75816 GCA_023313725.1 Lithobius niger
TCTAGAGCTAATACATGCCGACCAGCTCCGACCTTCAGGGACGAGCGCTTTTATTAGAACAAGACCAATACGGATCCGCAAGGTTCCGTTCCCATTTGGTGACTCTGGATAACTTGGAGCCGATCGCACGGTCTTAGCACCGTCGACACATCTTTCAAATGTCTGCCTTATTAACTGTCGATGGTAGGTTATGCGCCTACCATGGTTTTTACGGGTAACGGGGAATCACGGTTCGATTCCGGAGAGGGAGCCTGAGAAACGGCTACCACATCCAACGAAAGCAGCCGGCACGCAAATTACCCACTTCCAGCACGGGGAGGTAGTTATGAGACGTATACAAGTCAGTCCTGGCTGGCCTTTCTCTTCGCTGGTGTGATACCGACCATAAATTCGTCGGAGAAATATTGGAGGGAAAGACTGGTGCCAGCAGCCGCTGTAATTCCAGCTCCAATAGCGTATATTAGAATTGTTACGGTTAAAAAGATCGTAGTTGGAACTTGGCTTCGAGGCGGCTGGTCACCTTTGGTGACAATTGCTCTCCTCGTAGCCTCACGATCTGACTGCCGTGGCAACAACAGGCACGGCAGGCTGGTGACGATTTTACTTTGAACAAATTAAAGTGCTCCAAGCAGGTGAGTCCACACCCGCATAGCCAAGCATGGACAACCGGGGCATTCGTACAACGGCGAAAGAGATGAAATTCTTGGACAGCCGTGAGACGTACCGAAGCGAAAGCCTTTGCTAAGATGTTTTCATTAATCAAGAACGAAAGTTAAAAGTTAGAAGGCGTTCAGATACCTCCCTAGTTCTAACCATAAACGATAACGACTAGCAATCCGCTGGGTTACTCCTATGACTCGGCAGGCAGCTTCCAGGAAACCAAAGTGTTTGGGTTCCAAGGGAAGTATGGTTGCACAGCTGAAACCTAAAGAAATTGATGGAAGGGCACCATAAGGAGTGGAGCCTGCGGCTTAATTCGACTCAAAACGGGAAAACTCATCCGGCCTGGACACTGGAATGATTGACAGATTGAGAGCTCTTTCTTGATTCAGTGGGTGGTGGTGCATGGTGCTACTGCCATTGGCGTGAACTGGCAGTTAATTCCACTATAAACTGGCGTGACTCTCGCCTTTAACTAGACCTCGGGTAGTAGCCAAGGAGACTATGATCGACTTCTTAGAGGGATTTGTGGCGTTAAAGTCGCATGAAAGAGAGCCAGTACAGGTCTGTGATGCCCTTAGATGTTTGGGGCCGCACGCGTGCTACAGTGGACGAGTCAAAGAGTTTCCTGGTCTGAGAGGACTCCAGAATATCTTAGAATATCGTTCTTGTTTTTGATCGGGGTCTGCAATTTTTCCCGTGAACCAGGAATTCCCAGTAGGCCTGAGTCAGCATCTTGTGTCGAATATGTCCCTGCCCTTTGTACACCCCGCTGTCACTACAACCCATTGATGCCTAGTTGAGTGCCTCGGACTGACGCAGCTGCGGATAGCCCTCGGGTCATTCTGCTCCATGTTGGAACGAATGTGCGAAACTTGTCTTCAAGAGGAAGTAAAAGTCGTAACTAGGTTTCCGTAGGTGAACCAGCGGAAGGATCACTACGTCATCTCGTGTACCTCCATGGGTATCCTAAGGAAATGATCATCCCTAATGGAAGGAATTCGAACGCAATCAGGAAAAACCATGGTGTCCAACCAGATGAGCGAGGTCCCCTTCCCCGTCCTCGTCTGGGACTCGGGACTGGGGTAATCCGGAGGGTTCCCGGTCTGGCCCGCCTTGTGCCGGTCGGCCCTCACCTGGTTGTGGGTCGGCGTGAAGCTCTATCGAGCACTGCAAGGCTGCAGTGGGAATAGCATCCCTGTGGTCTTTTCCGAAAGTCTGAGACTGGATTGATCCCATTCGGGGTCTCGGCAGGGTACTTATGCTGAGTGTCGATGTTCCGCCCCATCATTCCCTATTTGGTGAAAGGTACTGGGCAATGTTGCTGATTTGCCAAAGCTGCTGTTGGTTGTGTGCTGTTCTGTGTCTGGGGAACATTGATGTCGAGTGCGAGAATCGGGAAGAGAGAGTGGTAACCCAGGACCTGCTAATAATGTTGCTCCGTCAGGTCTTTGATTGTCCCATGATTCTCCAGCATCACTCGCGCTCTGGCTATGGGCGGGTATGCAATCGGCAGTATACTGGAATTGCGTACAGAGAGAGGTAAACCAGGGCCTGCGAATAATGTTGCTCCGTCAGGTCTTTGATCGTCCCATGATTCTCCGGAATTAATCGGGCGCACTGGCTATGTGGCGGGTACGCAATCGGCAGTATACTGGACTTGCGCAGAGAGAGAGGTAACCCAGGGCCTGCCAATAATGTTGTTCCATCAGGTCTTTTATCGTCCCAAGATTCTCCAGAATCTCTCGGGCGCATTGGCTGTGCCGCGGGTACTCAATCAAGCAGTATACTGGGCTTGTGGCGAGAAAGTTCCCGATTCCCTCCAGTGTGTCTGTGACTTGGATGTGGAGTGGCCATTATTGTGTTTGCTGGTGTCGGTCTCGTACTGTGCATCGGCGATGCGATCGACCAGGGCAGATGGTGGTGTCGTGAGAGTAGTGGGGATTAGTTCCTGTGACTAAACTTGAGTGGCGCAAAACCGTAAGGTGTGAGATCCATCAGACATGGACAGCGTATCACCATCTCGCTTCGACCGGGCGGGATGACAGCAAGGCATAACTCGGCATTGGTTGGTTTGTTGGTGTGTGTGGCATGTGGGTCCTTTGTTTTAAGCTGGTTGGAGCCATTGGACTAGTGGCGATGCTTCGATGATGAATCGTTGGGTCCTCGCCTTCTGGCTTGGATCTGCCATTCTGATTTGGAGTTGAGCCATGGATCGGTGGCAATGAAGACTTGGCCGATGAGCACTGTGGCCCGACGTTCCAGGCTTGTCGAGCAGTTTGGACTGGTGGCAATGCTTTGGTGGTGAGCGACGGATCCCCCTGCCTTCGTGCTGGCAGATCCCCGTTCTAAACCGGAGTTGACCCTTCAAACCGAGTTGCGAGACTGGTGCAAACGTAAGCTGTCCCATCGACGATCCCCCAGTCTTCCTGTGAGGATGGATCCCTTGCCTTTAGATACAACGTTTCGTTCTAAGCTCGTCGAGCTGTTTGGACTAGTGGCTTTGGTGGAGATCGATACGCCTCGTTACCAGAAATTCTTTTCCTCGTTTTATGATTTTTCTGATGAATTTGGCTTTTTTTTCCCCTAAGGCTATGTTTGCCCTAGTTTCATAAAAAAAAACCCTCCTTCACAAAGCCATTTAACATCTTTTTGAATTTTTTGACTAAGCTGGGTGGATTAGTTTTTTTTTATTAGCTGCCAAAGGACTACCAACAGATTTGTGTGCTAATTAGTACACGAATGTGTTAGTAGTTCTTTGGCCGTTTATAAAACAAAAACTAATCCACCGTGTTTAGTAAAAAAATTCAGGAGGATGTTAAATGGCGTTGTGAAGGAGGGTTTTAATTTTTATGTGCCTAGGGCAAACAGAGCCTTAGGGGGGGAAAAGGTCAAATTCATCAGAAAAAGCAGAAAACGAGGAAAAGAATTTCTGGTAATGGATTTGTTTAAACGTTTTTGAAGATTTCTCAAGAACGGTTTGTGCTATCGACATGCGGTAAAGAGCGTTGTAAAGCTCTCGAAAAGGCGCTTCCAATGGTATACTTTATGGTCCAAATCAGAAAAAATTTGAAAAAGTTGTACCGTTACCAGAAATTCTTTTCTTCGTTTTCTAAAGAATTTGTGATTTTTTTGGTAACGGTATTATCAATTCAGAATATTGTATTATCGTTTCGAGAGATAATATAATCATTGGATAGATTGTATTATCAGTTGAAAATAAAAGTTTACATTTGTTTCTGGTGACTTAGAACTGGCAGAAAAAATATTGCCTGTCTGCGAATCGAACCCAGGACCTCTGGATGGAAGACCTGAGTTTTGCCACTAACCCAAAGGGAATAGATAGCAGGTGCTTGAAAATCAGGCTATTATTTGGTATTTGGAGTCTTAGAATTGACGGGAAAAAATACAGCCACTCTGGGGATCGTACCCAGGAACTCTGGATGGAAGACCAGAGGTTTAGCCAATAAACCAAGGGGCATAGATAGCATATGATTGAAAATAAGGCTGTTATTTGGTATTTGGAGTCTTAGAATTAAAAGGAAAAAATTCATTGTTTGTGGGTTTGAACCCAGGGCGTCCGGATGGAAGCCAAGAGCCTTAGCCACTAATCTAAAGGGATTCTACAGTAAATACTTGACAATAAGGCTGTTATTTCGTATTTAAAGTCTTAGAATTGACGGGAAAAATTCAGCGGCTCTTGGGATCGAACCCAAGAGCCTTAGCCACTAAGCCAAAGGTATATATGGTAAATACATGAAAATAAGGCTGTTATTTGGTATTTGGAGACTAAGAACTGAAGGGAAAAAATACAGCCACTCTGTGGATCGAACCCCGTACTTCTGGATGGAAGACAAGAACCTTAGCTACTAACCCAAATGGTACAGACAGCAAAAACCTTAAAATAAGGGTTTATCTGGTATTTTAGACTTTGAATTGACAGGAAAAAATACAGCCGGTCTTGGGATCGAACCCAGCACCTTTGGTACGGGGCGGCCATTTTGTGTCGTTTTAGCTAGGTAAATAATGAACTAATCCAAATTGAGACAAAATCACTGATTGATCAAAATTATGTGTCCTGTCCTGCCATTGGTCAGTTTCAGTTATGCATAAATTAGCCGCCATTTTCTTGCGGCTTTTTACAATGTTTTGTTTTTCGAAATTTGGCTTTAATTCCGAGGGGTGGTGGGTAGTTGGGTTTTCAGACATTGCAGGTAATTTGCCAGGAGTCTTTTAGCATGATCACATGACCAGTCAGTGTGTCTTTAGCTCTCAGGCTGACAAGGTGTCTGCAACAACATTGTCTGGGGTGTAATAGCCCCATTCATCCCTGAAAACTGTCCCAAATCCAGTCAAACTAACACCAACGTTGTGTGGGACCTCAGTGGGTCTTCCTCAACTCTTGCCTCATTGAAAGATTGGTTCAAAATTGGACCCAACATTGTCTGGTCCACTTAGTTTCCCTTCCTTCCTAAAAGTGCTCCAAATTCAATGAAAATTAGCCAAAAACATTGTCTGGGGTACCAATTTTCCCCTAAATTGTTTACTTCCTAACTGCCTTCTACCAAACCCTTTACAGGGACCTGCTGTGGACCTCTTGAAATTAGGAATCTGCACCTCCGAAATTTGGGGGTACTACTGTTACTTTCTTAATGCTTGAAAAAAATTGGCTACAACCAGACTTGAACTAGAAATCCCTTGGTTTCACAACCAGAAACCTACCACTGAGCCATTCAGACATGACACGCATTCTGTAAATGGTTCCTTAAGTACTGTCATTACCAATGGCATGGAAAAAAAAGTTGGATGAAGGAAGACTCGAACCAGCAACCATTTGCTTTGAAGCCAGTAACTCTACCACTAAGCCATTACAGAAAGACATGTTAACCAGTGTAGTAATGCTAATAAACAAAGGGAAAGTAGTCTTTTCACTGTAATATTGATGGAGTTCAAATTTCAATTACACCATCTGAACCGCCATTTCTAGAGCTTTCCATTGGCGTTTATTTCGTGGCAATCGGCCCAGCTATTGTCAAAATATTTACAAAAGAATGTGGGAAAATGTTAAACCTAATATAACCTATGTAGAAGTTAGGGAGCAAAATGACGTCACAAAAATAGGTCGAGGAAACACGAAAAAAAATTTGAAAAAGTTGTACTGTTACCGTTTTCTAAAGAATTTGTGATTTTTTTTATTTTTCAGGTTGTGGTTGTTCCAGTCAAAAAATAACAAAAACCTCCGGCACAGTACCATTTAATACTCAAATGCAAAATTTCAGCAAGCTAGGTTGAATAGTCTCTCTGTAATCTTATTCCAAACAATTCTGACACATTCACATACTAATAGCATGTGAATGTGTTAGAATTCTTTGGAATAGGATTGCCAAGAGACTATTCAACCTAGCTTGTTGAAATTTTGCATCTGGGCATTAAATGGTACTGTGCCGGAGGTTTTGGTTTATTTTTTGACTGGGACAATCACAACCTGAAAAATAAAAAAATCACAAATTCTTTAGAAAACGAGGAAAAGAATTTCTGGTAACGTTTCTAAACCGGCTGTTGGACCAAGTAAGCGAGATGACATTCTTGTTCTTTGGCTACACTGTTCCGAACTGGTCGAGGTGTTTGGACTAGTTGGCTTTGGTTATGGGGTCTTGCTGGCGGACCCCACTCCTCTGTCAAACTTGACCGAATTGCGAGACTGGTGATGAGCTGTGTAAGTCCTCGATGTTGGGCTCAATGTTCTAAACTAGGTTGGAGTGGCTTTGCTTGGTGAAGATTCGGACGCCTTTCTAAATTGCGTTGAGTCGTTGAACCGAGTTATTAGTTCTTCCTGTATTCAGGTTAAACTTTGCCATAAACCCCTCATGTACTGTTTATAGATCTCCTAACTCTGATGCTCTTAACGACAAAATGTTGTTGAATCTTATTGATCAATTGCCAAATCAAAACATTCTAATTACTGGCGACTTTAACCTTCGAAATATTAATTGGAATCTGCTAACGGCTGACAGTGATGGTTTGCCTTTTCTTGAGTGTATTACTAATAAAATTTACGTTCAGTTAATACAAAAACCCACTCGAGGAACATCAGTTTTGGACCTAGTAATAACTTCTAATCCTGATAGCATTTCTTCAGTTGAACATATTGGTAAACTTGAAAATAGTGATCATGACATTTTAATGGTTACAAGTAACTTTTGCGCTAACTACAACATCAAGCCAACAATACGTTACAATTTCGTCGACAAAAAAATCTGTTTTTCCACAAGCTCTCTACCTGAAGGCCTCTGTTCATGCCAGATATGGAATATGATTACACAACAAATTGGTCACCACCTCGTACATTGTTCCCACTTGCACGAAAAAAAATCTAAGCGTCCTAAATGGATGTCTTACGAAACATTAAAACTTCTTAGAAAGCGAGGTAAACTTTGGCAAAAGCATCGGAATTCTAATAATGCCCAGACACTTAACCAGTACGAGGTCTTATCCCGTGAAATCAGATTGAAGGTGCACGTTGAGAAACAAAATTATGAAAACTTTCTAGCAGATGTTTCAAAATCCTCCAGTAAACCATTCTTCAAGTACGTAAAGTCATTTCAAACAAATCAACCAACTGTAGGTCCAATCTTTAATGAACATCAAGCATTAACTGACGACCCTTTGATAATAGCCAATATTTTTGCTAAAACGTTTCAAAAATATTTTGTTCAAGAACAACACTTTACCTTACCACCGATCAAGCCATATCACATTTCTATACCACCATTGGTTTTCACGGAAAAGCTCATTAAACTCGCTATTTTAAAACTTAATATGGTTGTGCAACAGGCCCTGACGGAATACCAGCAGAATTTATTAGTAATTATGTCGATGAAATTACTCCTATGCTAACGGAAACATTTAGTCTTTTTCTTGTAAACGGATACCTACCTAATACGTGGAAGCAAGCCACTATTACACCGATCTTTAAGAAGGGTGACCATTCTGACCCAGGAAATTACAGGCCAATTAGCATTAGCTCGCATTTTTGTAAAGTTTTTGAAACAATTCTAAACCAACATATTCTAAACTTTTTAAGTTTTCAAAATTTAATTGAAAATAATCAACATGATTTTAGTGCTGGCCAATCTACGGTCACGAATCTCCTTACCTTCTATGGAAGCTTTTTTAACACTCTTGATCATAATATTCCTGTCGATGCTATCTTCTTTGATTGCATCAAAGCTTTCGACAAGGTGCCCCATCAACTACTCCTGTATAAATAAAAAATATATGGCATTGTTGGACCGATCCTAACGTGGATTGCCAACTGGCGTACAAATCGAACACAAACTGTTGTTATTAAAGGCCATTCTTCTGTACCTACACCTGTACTCAGTGGCACTGTTCAGGAATCCGTTTTAGGGCCATTGCTTTTTTTGGTTTATTTTAACGAATTTGGCAAGGGAATTAACCCCGAAGTTCTTTTGAATAAATTTGCAGACAATACTAAATTACGGCAGGCATTAACTGACCAAGCTAGTAGTAGGATTCTACAGGAATCACTAAACCATCTTTACTCTAGGTGTTCTATATGGAAATTAACTATGCACCCAGAAAAAAACCTTTGTTATGCACTTTGGATATTCAAACCCAAAATACTCCTATCAGTGGGGCTCTACCGAAATTGGTGAATCAATTCAAACTAAAGATCTGGGTGTCATCACTGATTCGCAGCTACGATTTGATGCTCATATACACGAAACCAGAAGAATAGCAAACTTTGCAACCATTCAGCTTAACCGCACCCTTACTTCCCGGTCACCTGACGTTTATTTAAAACTCTATTTGGCACTAATTCAGCCAATTTTGGAGTATGGTGTAGACCTATGGAAGCTATTTCTCAAAAAGCACTTGCACGCACTTGAAAACATCCAAAGCCGTATTACAAAAAAGTCCAAGGCATATATAATTTCACTTACTTAGAAAGATAAAAAATTCTCCAATTACCATTTCTAAAATAGCGATATCTACGAGGTACACTCATCACTACTTTTAAAATCCTTAGATTTCAATTCGGTGAAACAGTTCTACAATCCATGATGAAACTTAGTACGAATACAAACAAGCGTGGTTACTCCTTCAAACTACAACATTCATTAAAAGTACACACCTGGGCAATGCACACTTTCTTCAATCGAATAATAACTTTCTGGAACACTCTACCTCCCGATATTGTTAATGCTACTTCCATAAACGCTTTTAAAAATAAGTTGGATGCCTATACTAAAACTGCCGACGACATAATGTTCCAATTCGACTGATTTTGCTGGTTCTGAATGCTTTTTGCAGGATTTGGTCTTGCACATTCGAATTTATATTTAAATGTTATGAGTTGCTGCATAATATGTCCTTTAGGACATATTATTGTGTACATTTATATGTTGGTGTAAGTTATCTCTGTAAATAGAATTTATACGGTGTACATTTATATGTAGGCTAGGTTTATCTTTGTAAATAGTATTATACACAGCGATTGATATTTGACTGGAGAGAAGACTTCAATCATATATATACACGGCGATAGCCGTGTATATATATGATTGAAGTCCTCTCTCCAGTAAAACTGAAACTATTAATTTCTCCGTTTCTATTGAATATATTTCGACCAAACGTGGCCAGATAGTAGATAGCAACTTTTCAAACTTTACACCAACTTTTATGCAATTCCGTGCAAGAGTAAATGTAGGAAGCCACACGGGAAGCCATTTAGGGAACAATGCCACTAACCAAACTCCACATTCATTCTTCATGCACGTGTTATGTCGTTGCTAAAAAGTTGATTGTTGAACGGTAAAACGAAAGAATTAAAAAAAAGCTCGTTAAACCCTTTGAACCCTTTGAAAGAATTAGTCCTCTACGAAAAGTCCAGATCTGGGCCCGTATCTGGCCAGATCTGGTAGATCTGGATGTTCCTGATCTGGCCAGGTCAAGAGTTTGCAGATATGGATTACTTTCCAGATCTGGCCAGATATGGCAACTGCCAAATCTGAATGTTCCTGATCTGGCCAGGTCAAGAGTTCGCAGATATGGACGAATTTCCAGATCTAGCCAGATATGGCCATATTCCATATCTGACCAAGTCACAAATTCTCACTGGATGAACAACCAGGGCCGGTGATTAAACCTTGTAGAGGCTTAGTGCTTAAGATTTATTGTGGCATTCCCCCCGCCCCCCACCTTCTCCAGTCCCATAAACAAACTTTTCTTTTTTTGAACAATTATTTTTGTAAAAACAGCAAAAATGAAAAAAAAATTATTTAAAATAGTACCTTATTTTATTACTCTGTGACCGAGAGACTCCCGTAAAGGCCTGTGGCCCGGTTAAGCACCCAAAGCACCCCCCTTAATCCTGCCCTGTGAACAACTGGCATGGCCAGATTTGCTCGCTCAGCCTTTAACTAATAACGAGCAATAATTTTCTACCTGAAAGGCTGTAATGCAATCAAAAACGTATCAGTACGACTAAAAATATTGGCCGCAAATTCGAGTTTGTAATTATAGTATTTTTATTTTTTACAAATGCAAGTAGGCCTATCGCTTGTTATTCACTTAAACTAGTAGCATTAATCAGAAGACTGAAGTGAATATAATTTGCTGGTTTAATAATAGTCATCAACAGTTTTGAATAGTTTCCATGGTAACCTTAGGAAACTGACTTCGGAATTTTGAAAGCTGCGTGCGTGCGCGCAGGCGCGGTGGAAAGGCCATGTAAACGTTGAGACGCTCCTACATGCTGTTGTGTTAACTAATCCGATTGCTCAAATTCGGATCACGTGACCCTTAGCTACCCAATCCCAGCTGTCTTTGCTTTTAAAACTTAGAGGAGTTGCTGATCCAGAATGGCGAAGCCCTGTCATGATGCAGTTGCTGTGAATTTCTGAAGCATTACATACGATTTCTGTTGGCATAAGAATGTGATCTGAAAGGTGAGCTGTGTTTAAAGGTCTGCTAATTACCAAACTCTACATTTCGTCGAACGATGAGGACGTTCTGCGTGGCACGCGATAATCGTACATCACCGTGTCGTGCTGTGTTCTCCATGCTGGCTGGCTTAGACCTTGACCGACCTCGCAATACCGGGAGTAGAATGGATGACTGAACTGTGTGGCTAAGTGACCGACAAATCTAATACAGTTATCGTTTTATTGTGTGTTTTATTTGATTAACGTTATTACTTTAAGATACTACTGTGCTTGGACTAGCTGTGAGATGCTAGCTGCATACATCTTTATAAAATGAAAAAATATTTCGCCACGTTACTGTTACCTAGGTAATCGTAAGACAGGTTAAATTAATAAATCAGTGCCTCATTCACTTGTGGTACCGACGTGATAATATTCGTGTATGATATACAGTAATTCATAAAATGTGCATATTTTGAGAAATGGAAATGAAAGAATTTAGTTCAATCTGGTATCATTTTTATTTTATTTTGAGGAACATAAAAAATTCTGTTTGACTTAAAAAATAGTTTTGTTCCACCTCTTTGACTTCGAAATAATACTTTTAAATTATAAATTCTTTACTTTTGGCCACAGTATAAGTGTAATTTTGTTCCCTTCAGGCCTGGCTTTTTTTTACTGGGCTTATCTTGGTAATTTTTTTTACTTGTTTTGGGTGGTGAGGCCCACTATTTAGCCTATATTCATGATACAAAGAGGGGGGAGGGAGAAAAGCTACCCTGCAAAAAAATACGAGTCAAAGTTGTAAAATCCTTAAAAGAAAACCTTACTGAAAGCTTTTTTTACTAAACATTTTTCTCCATTTTAACCATTTCTCACTTTTTTCACCGTTTTACATAAAGTAAGAAACCAAATGGTCATAAGTTTTCAGAGGACATAAAATCCCCCCCCCCACCCCAACTTTTATCACCCAATACCGGAAGCAAGAATTTTTTTTATTGAGGCAATATTTTTACTATACATTATTTGCCCAAATTCATGTGAAAGATTACATAAGAAAGCGTGAGTGTCAAAATTTGTTTTAAGAAATGCATTTAAAAAAAAATTATTTAGTCTATTGAATTGAAGTTTGCGAAATGGAACCAAACTAATGTTTTTTATGCTGCCCGAGATCAGTTTTGATTATTATCCCATAGGCTATATTTGAAACTATGAAACCACAAAACTGAAGCATACGTAGGGCCCCCTCGCACTAGGCAACCAGGTCGCTGCGGCCAATGAGAACCTAACCTGGGTGCAACGGCCGCTGGGATCACGGGTAGCATGCAGGCGACCGCATTCATTTTTCATCACGTGATCGAGAATTATCAAGGGAAAACAGAAGTTCCCGCACAGCACATCGCCATGTTTTTTGGCCACCTAGTGTGCGGGGGCCCTGAATGTACTTACACTAACACACAGTTTTGGTATGTGGGGGAAGGCTTGAAAACCCTGAAGATATGAGTTCACAACAGATATTGTCGAGGAATACTGACTATACTCGCACGGCAGGTTCAGGCAATATCAAATATCGTGCAAAAGTCAATTACTGCCAAATTTTTAGTGACTTTACTGCCACCTTCTTCAGACCGAACCCAGAATTCTACTAGTAGCAACTTAGAGAAAAGTCCTCTTTATTGGAACTGCTGCGAGCAGAATTCTGGGTTTGGCGTGAAAAAGGTGCCAGTAAATGGCCACTGGAAATTCGTCTGGAACTATTAAAGGGTGTTACTTGATATTCGGTTTTCCAAAACCCCCTGTTGTGTGAGTATTGTCCTAAAACCAAAATAAAATGACGGTGATGTCAATCTACAAGAATGTTGACTATGTGCACTTGGAAAGTAAGTACGAAATGAGCCAACAGCCAAAATGTACATAAAAACTAACCTAGTGCAGTACATAGAGTAAGATTAAGCCACCTTTTTTACTATGATGCTGTATATGCTATTTCATGGAGCAACATTCCTTCAAACCAAAAACAAGCCCCCTTCAGATGGGTACGTTGTCCTACCATATTATAAGGTATGGTGGTATTTACAGCGGGGCAGGTACACACCAGCTGAGTCGCATCACTGGAAGGAACCATGAAAGCAAGCTACATACATTTTACTTTTACAACTAGCTAACAATTATAGCCTATCTCGTTAATAGTTTTCTGTTGATTTAGGCTACTTCTGATGTGTTTTTTTGTTGGCTTTTTGAAATTAGTAGGCTAGTCCTAGCCAATAAAAAAATATTCTATCATATTTGGCATAGTTGCACTGTTGCCTAAGAAAAAGAAGTTTGGTTGCCATAACATTATGAAAACTAGTGTAGGTCAATAATCGATAGCGTTTTTTTTTATTAGCCCTATTTTTTTTCTTATCAGGAAAATTTCACAAAATCAAGTATTTTTAAAAAGTCAAACCCAATTTTAGGAAGTTCAATCTTTGTTTCATAGTTTATATATGCAGTAGCGTAATTTTTAGCTTCATAGAATGGGCTGAAAAATTATAGGAACTGCTGATAAGAGCTTTTTTCTGTCACTTGCATGTCACCATGGAGGAAGGTTTGGTAACAACCTTCACGAATGTGAATTGTGTGACACTCGCTATTAGGCCGGTAGACATTAAAATGCACTCGCCATTGTCCATTACCTCCTCACAATATGGAAACAATTTTAGTAGTCGTGCTGCTACTTAATTCTTTAATATCTTTTGCATTAATCTAACTCACTAATCAGCTAAGTGGCTAGCAACAGTATTGCACACTTGGTTGGAATGCCCGTGTAATTCTGCACGCAACGCCGCAAACCGCTTGTTTCTAGCTAATATGGTTCCCGAGATATGACAATTTAAGCAACGGGGTTTGTTAATCATTCACCACTTTGGCGAGTAGCTCTAAAAACCAAGTCTCCAACCGCTGAATTTTCCTCACAATTTGGCGAGTGGCGACCGACATTGGTGAATGTTGTTTGGTAACCAAACTTTATTTTTTTAGGCATGAATGCATAACCGCTCCTATTTAAGAAAAACATGCTATTTTGGATCGTTTCATTTTATGTTGCTGACATGTTAAAGCTTTGATATAGGATCTTTTTTATCGATAGCCTAGCCTACTACGCATGCCAGTTTTAAAAAGTGGTATTGGAATAGGTTAACTTTACCAAAATTTTTTCTATTTTGATATTCAAATAGGCCTAGGCTACACCATTTTAAACATGTTCGGACAATGTGTGAAAGCTGCTGGTCTAGTTGGAAGCTTAAATATTTCCCAGGTTACTTGGCAAGAAATGCCCGTAATGTAAAAAAAAATAAACTCCCCACACTGAATGTTTAAGAAAAACGATTGAAAAAAACCATGTTTACGTGGCCAGGTTCCAATACCACATTTTAAATAACGATAATCAGCACGCCAACAGCAAAAATATTAAACCAATGCAAGTAGCTAGGCTAAAGTCTTTGCCAAACCTTTTTGTATAGGCTAGTTTGCTAACAAGTTTTGGTTAGGCCAAACAAAAAAAATGTTTGGTTTGCGTTACACTGTGAAAAAAAATAGGGTCGGTTGGTAGTTTTTTTACACTTTTTGGGGGGGGTTACTAAATCAGAAAATTAATTTAAAAAATGTAATTTTTTATTTTTTTCATTCATTCCTGTTCATGGAGCAACATTTTTCCTTTTTCCAGGGAGTATTTGACCCATTTTTGTGTAGTAGGCTGGATTGTCAAATAAAGGAGAATTTGTTTTTCTTTAGAAAGATAAATTGTTTAGGGTCGCTCATAAAAATAGGGTCAGTCGGGGAAACGCAAACCAAACCATTTCTTTTGTTTAGGCTTATTTACGCTGGTAGTAGACAAACAAAAAAATACGGTTTGTAAAAAAGATAGCATATGCCCGATCGGTACCTAGTTTGGGATGAAAGTAGACAATGCCACTCCAAGAGCAACACGGGCATCGCTACCACAGCCGAAGCCTTGGCACTAGAAGGTGTGATGAGGGATAATTTTGCTAGGCAATTCCAATTTGCAATTCCTGCATGTTTTAAGTGCCACAATTGACATGATCACGACGTATCAAGGGGCCCTTCCCGAAAATGCCAGGGTTGCTGACGTCTAACCTGAACCAGGGACCTTGTGCACATGAAAAAAATCATGCTAATCGTTAGGCTACCTGGCTTCATACATATTATAGACCTAGCAAGTTATGTTGCCACTGTTTCTTTTTATTAACTGATTGCAGTATTAGAACATTATTTGCCACCTACCCCAACTCAGATACATTACATTTTCATTGCAAAAATAAACTGAGTCACTGGTATAGTTGTAAGCTCGACAAACTTTCTGTTCGACACAAAGCGACTAAATTAAAATTGGCATACTGTACATTGGTATGGATTAACATTTTCCTTTACTCAACACCATTCGTTGCTAAATCAAATCTTTTAATTGCCAAATTAAAAAGTAAATTTTTAAAACTTTGGATGCTAGGCCTAATTTAAAAAAAAAAGTAGCCTAGTGATAATGATCTAGGACAACACAAGTTTCTAATAAAATGAGTTGCTATAATAAAAAAAATAAGTGCGCAAACAGACAGACACAACATTTTAGGGATAAATATTCCCTGATACCTTTTGTTATGAGAGGTAAAAATATCGGCTCATGCATCGTAAAAGGAATACTAGCCTATTCACTAAGAAGTAATTGTTTGCGAACTTTTTGATTTTTTTAAATTTTCAGAACTGAAGAGATCTGGTCAGCTCCCCAGGTATAGCAAGTTTCGAAAGGATCGTGCTAGTTCCAGCCAGAACTGGGTCAATTTTAGACATAGCCAGTTATGACCAGATATGGCTGGATATGGCCGTAACTGGATCTGGGGCATTCTAGGTTTGGACAGATCTGGCTAGATCTGGCCAAATCCAGCCAGAAGTGGACCAATTTTAGATATAGCCTGTTATGGCCTATTGCATCTGTTTAGGCGCTGTTGTGCTTTACGAATCATATATTTAAAACGTAAAGCACAACAGCACTTAAAGAGTGCAGTTTTTTCAATTGTACATTTTATTATTTCAATTGAAAATGATCAATTTTTATCCGCATTTTAACAAGTGAAAATTCAAACATATAACCCTTTTTTACGGCACACCTGATGTTTTCGTTTGTATCTATACTTTTGTATGAACTGTTGTTTACACTTGATCAAAGCCTTTTTATGGCATCTTTCCGATGAATTCCATCAGTGACAGAGTGAATTATTTATATTCCTGTTGAGCTTTTGCTGATTTTTTTGCTCTTCTTTTGGCGTGTTACAGTTACTATACTTTTTACTAATGTTGTTGTTACATGTATTTTTCTGTACTCCTGTTAACCTTTTCCATATAATGCCATTCTGGGTGCTTTGTAATATCAATAAAGTTAAATTTAAAGTTAAATTTAATACAACGCAACAAACCGAGTGAATTTCTGCTCTACCGCATCGTTGGTAAACAGCAAATGCGAAAGCGAACGTAGACAAAATGAAACAGAGTAATCAGGAAAACATTACTGCTAAAACGACCAGCACATGCTTGTCACCTAACCTTTCCATCGAACATTTATTTCACGACAATAACACAAGCAAAGAGTAAAACCATACATGATTTTCCAGCAAACTAGCAAAAAAATATTATCAAGCACTATTACCAAGTGAACCAGAAGTAATAAATAACTCTTCTCTTGTGATCAATATTTAAACAAACGACCTTGAACATTGAAGTGTTATGTCAGTTCAGATGTTTTTGTCCATAAAAGCACAAACAAACTTGTCTGCATTTTAATTCACAAAATTTCTGCGTATTATATGTTGTTATTGGTATTTTTCTGCAGACCACTTTATTGTAATTTTGCATCTTCTTTGTTATTATGTTGCTAGCATATTTTGTGTTCCTGCTTACTGGGTGAAGGAAATTCCTACTTTTAGGGCCATTCCCTCTTAAGATTGATGATAGCTAAACTCAGATGCTGGAAACCCCCAAAATTTGAGTGAAAGCAAAACATTACTTTCACCTCCTCACAGGAAGTCAAACAAAAAACTGCTCCAGGCAAACAGGGGAAAGTCACCCTCACCACTTCAGTTTAGAGGGCATAAGTCCAATTTTAACGTAACTTACTTTGCCATCAACGACCTTCTCTTTCTATTTCCTACTTCACAAACTTAATTTTAGCGTTGAGCTTCCTTGGACGCCTATCACTTCATTTCATGAATAAGGGGAAAAAACATATTTCATTTTCTTGCTTTTTCCCAATATCCTTAGAGAATAGGAAGGCCCGTGTAAAGGCAAAAAGACACACAAGATGTCCTGTTTAATTCATCAATGTTCCTTTAACCTGGTATTTCTAGGGAAACAAATACTAAGACCACCCACAGCATTAGTATTCCTTGTGGCACTTTCTACTTTGGGAAGTTCATATTAACTAGTTGGGTCACAGACCTAATAAATGCCCTCCTTACCTTTTTACTGTTTACATGTACCCACCAGGAAATGAACTTGGGTAACTCACAAAATGTAATGAATTAAGTAAAGCACTCACCTTGAGGCTATTTTGAAACAAAAGGGGTCTTTTCACTATATAAAGAAGGTGGCTTGGTACACTGACATCGTGCTACAGGAATCAGAATTGAGGATGTAGACTTAAAGAGTCAGACTTCAGAGCAGACTCTCCACTGAAGCCCCGTAGGTCTCAAGCTCCCAGGCTTTGGAATACATGCTAAATTGTGTTTTGGTCTGCTAGCCTAGCAGTTTAAAGAGGGTTATCAGTTTTGGTCCAAACCAGTAACCTTGGTTTGGACATCTACAATTTTGAAGTGTGCTGTTGTGTGCCATGTCATGCCGAACCATGCTCTCATCACAAGAGTGTCCAAGGTAGGCTTGCTTATTGAGTACTGTCATAGTTCACAATAAGGTGAAACTATTACTTGCTTGAGTTTGACAAAAATTCTTTTAATTGGAAGTCATTGGTATCAAATATGAACTGGATTGAATATCGATTAATTAAACATAAATTAATTGTGTGCTGATTAAAGTAAAGTCTTGTAACTTATAAATTTAAAAGTTTTTGCTGCTTAATGATTTTAAGTCTTGATCTAAAGCTGTGAAAAGAAATATTTTGGTTCTCGGGCATTTTCATACGAAAAGTAACCAGTCTACCAGGTGTTTTATTTTATTTTTTTATTTTCCTGGAAAAAACTTGAGGCTGCTTTTAACTGCCCAAAATACTTGGGTCTGAATTTTACAGAGCTGAAAGTGGTTAACTTAACAAAGAGTAGAATTGAATGTCAAGTTAGGCTAAATAATATTTAATATAGTAATAAATTTAGCTTGTGCTGGCAAATAAAAAGCTATGACCAGGGGCAAATTTCACCACCAGGCAGGACATGAGAACCAACAAAATTTTTTTTATGGCCAAACTTCTAGCCACTTGAGATTTAAGAGCCTTGAACTAGATATTTGAAGAATTACCAGAGGAGTTAAACATTGATAATTAAAGGGATTGTTGATTTTATGTAATTGGTTGAAATGAGCTATTAATTTAGATTGTTATTAACTTAATTAGAGGGCCTTAAGCTAGGAAGCCTTGTATTACTTCAAGGTCTTTAATTGTTACATGACCATGAACTGCACTGACAAAGCTAAATGTACAAAAAAGAAGTGTATACCCTGAGATGTCGTAAAATAAACTATTTTTGTGCCAATTGTAAGCTTTATTCTTTCTCAAACAATCATTTGAGTCAGAACTATGTGCTTGGGTAGTCCCATTGAAGGGGAGTAAATTGCTGAGAGTAGAACCAGCCATTAGCTGTATATGTTTAGAGTTTTGGGGTTAAAACCAAAAAAATTTGTTATCAAAGGACTCTGATTAGCCTAATAATATCTGGCACTGCAACTACTTAGTCCCTAAGAAATCACTCGTAACATTACTACTCCAAACGGCTCAACAACAAAGAACCTTCCAAGCCCGAAGACAAGGTCATGCAGGTATTCGCCAATCTTTGCTGCCGGTCCAATGACTGAACTCCAGATCGAAATAGCATACCTGACAACGCTCGAAGGCAAGGACCCACCAGCTTGTCACCAAAGTATTGCCACTAGTCCAACGACAACAATCAGCTCAGAGACAGCACACCCTAAAGCTCCAATAAGAAGGAGTGCTCACTATGAAGTCTTTGTTATTTGGTCCAACGGGTAAAGCCGGTTTAGAAGGGCTTACCAATCTCTACCAAACAAAGCTACTAGTCCAAATACCTACAACTTAGTATAGAACATTGAGCTCAAAGGTGAGGACCACACCACTCATCACCAGTATCGTAATTTGGTCCAGTTAGGCTTAAGTGTATGGGTCTGCCGGCACGACCCACCACCAAAGCCACTACACTAAACTGCTCAAACACCTTGGGACAGCGTACCGAAAGGACAAGAGTGCCCACTACTCGTCTTGCTTACTCTGGCCAATAGCACAAACCGGTTTATGTGTGTGTTGTGCTGTCAGATCTGCCAGCACATAGGAATGGGGGGACCCGTCATTCACCACCAAAGCTTCACCGTCAGCCCAAATAGCTCGACCAGTGTAGAATGTTAGGACCACAGTGATCATCGGCTAAGTCTTCGCCACTGGTACAATGGCTCAACTCTTGATCAGAACTGCGTACCTGACAAAGCCCAATGGGCAGGAACCACCAACTCGTTACAGAACGTAGCATCGTCACTAGTCCAACGACTCCAATTAGCTTACAACAAAGGACCCACTCACTGCAAACATCAACAAACCAACCTATGACAAGTTATGCCGTGCTCTCATCCCACCCAGTTGACAGCGGGATAATGATACGCTGTCCAGGTTTGAAGGATCTCATACCCTATGGTTTTTCGCCATCGGGTTAGTCATGAGAGCTAATCCCTCCTACTCGCACGTCATTGCCATCTGCCCAGGGCGATCGTGCCGTCGAGCAACAGTCCAAATCCGATCTCCACCAAACAAAGCTACTAGTCCAATCACCACTAGTACAATGACTCCAACCAATTCACAGACAGCAACCCTCAAACCACAAAGGGAATGAGAGCTCACCACCAACTCTTGGTTACTCGGACCTATAGCTCAAACCGGTTTAGAAAGGCAAACCGTTCTCCACCAAAGAAGCCACTAGTTCAAACAAGTACAACGTAGTTTAGAATATCGAGACCGCAGGCGAGGATCACACCGCTCGTCACCAGTTTTGCAATTTGGTCCAGTATTTCCTTAAGAGTGGGACGTCTGCCAGCACAACCCACTACCAACCATATTGCCACTAGTCCAAATAGCTCGACCAACTCTGAACATTGTAACAGATCTATCTTCACAAGAGACTGGGGGATTGTTAATAGAACAGCTTACATTCACGAAGCCATACTAGTCTTGCAACGCGACTCCGGTTTAGAATGGGGATCTGCCAGCACAAAGGCAAGGAGCGACCCGTCACTTACTACCAAAGCCGCACCAACAGTCCAAATGGCTCGACCAATCTAGATTGTCATGACCACAGTGCTCATTAGCCAACGGTCCAATAGATCAACTCCAGATCAGAATGACATACCTGACAAAGCCTGAAAACGAGGCCCAACCAACTTGTCGCCGAAGCATGGCTACTAGTCCAACAGCTACAACTAGATTAGAACAAAGTACCCACACCAGTGCCGAGTTAAGCCATGCTCTCATCTTGCCCGACAGTAAGATGGTGATACGCCATTCAGGTTCTATGGATCTCACACCTTACGGTTTTGTGCAACCTGGGTCAGTGACGAGAACTAATCCCTACGACTCGCATGACATGGCCATCCGCAATGGCCGATCGAGTCACCGATGCACAGTACGAGATCAACACTAGCAAACACAACAACCATTTCACATAGACACCGAATGGAATAGGAAGTTTCCTTTTTCGCCACAGGTCCGGTATACCATCGGTTGCATACCTGCCACATTTCCAGTGTGCCAGAGAGATTCATGAGAATCATGGGACAATCAAAGACCAACAGAGCAACATCATTGACAGGCCCTAGTCTCACTTGTTCTGATCTCTCTCACTTTCTCTCTCTCTCCCTCACTTTCCACCTTACTCTCTCTTACACTCCACAGCCAAGTCAAAGAGATACCGAAGAGAATCAGGACTTACCTTTCTTGCCACAAACCCGGTATACGACTGATTGCATATCCGCTCATTGAAAGTGTGTCCGAGGGATTCCAGAGTATCATGGGAAGATCACAGACCAAAGGAGCAATATTATTGGCAGGCCCCAAGCCCGCACTCTTTCTCTGTGCATAGCCGGCATGCCACCGATTGCATACCCACCACATACGCCATAGAGATTCCGTAGAATTACGGAACAATCAAAGCGTGACGGAGCAACATTATTGGCTGATCCCAACCAATAATGCTGCTCCGTCGCTCTTTGATTGTTCCGTAATTCTACAGAATCTCTATGGTGCACTGGCTATGTGGTGGGTATGCAATCGGTGGCATAATGAGCTATGCACAGAGAAAGAGTCTCTCTCTCTCTCTATCTCTCCCCGATTCTTGCACTGGACAGCAATGTGGCCCAGACACAGAGCAGCGCACAACCTACAGCAGCTTCGGCATATCAGCAACATTGACAAATTGTTTTAGCCAGATGGGAATTGATGGGGCAGAACATCTTTAAAATTCGTTCGTGGACGAGCCACGAACTCTCTCCAAGCACAACACTCTTTACAAGTACCCACCGCGACTCCCTAAGGATCAATCCAATATTGTACTTTCAGAAGAGAACAAAGGGACTCTATCCCCATCGTGTCCATGCAGTGATCGCTACAGCATCGCGCGGACGCTAGGTGGGCCAGACTGGGTACTCACCGCGTGACCCCAATCCCGGACAACTGCGAGGCAGGGGATCTCTCCTGTCTGGTTGGACACCGTGGCTTTGCCTGACTGTGTTTGACTTCCTCACCAATTAGGTATGATCATTTTCTTAGGAAACCCTCATGGCGGATCATGAGACACCTGAAGATCCTTCCGCAGGTCACCTACGGGAACCCTTTTTAAGACTTATACTTACTTATACATGTTTCACGCCGTCTTTTCAACATGGAGCAGAAAGACTCATGGGCCTTTCTCAGCCACTCAACTAGTCGACAATTGGTTATAGGGACGGGCAGTGTACATAGTGTTTGGACGTATTCGACACAAGATAGCTGACTCATGCCTACTGGGAATTCCTGGTTCACAGAGACGTCTTGGACCAGGATACTATTAAAATCGTCCAAACTAGAGCACGTGCAGCCAAAGATATCTGAGCGCAACACAAACCTGTATGACTCTCTTCCTTGCGACTTCCATGCCACCAATTCCTCTAAGAAATCGCCCATGGTGTCCTCGGCTACTACCGAGTCTAGTTAAAGGCGAGAGTCACACCATTTTCGTGTGGAATTAACTGCAAGTTCAAGCAAACAGCAGTACGGATATGCACTACCACAGCTGAATCAAGATATACCTCTCAATCTGTAAATCATTCCAATGTTCGGGCCGGATGAGGTTCCAATGATGTATTGAGTCTAATTAGGTCGCAGGCTCCACTCCTGGTGATACCCTACTGTCAATTCCTTTAAGTTTCACCTTTGCTTTCATACTTCCCTAGAACCCAAACACTTTGGTTTCCTGGAACCTGTGTGCTGAGTCGTGTGACTTTGTTTATGCATAGAACTAGGGTGGTATCTGATCACCTTCGAACGTCAAACTTTCGTTTTTGATTAATTACAACATTCTTGGCAAATGCTTTCACTTCAATGCGTCCCATGGCAGTACAAGAATTTCACCTCTCACGCCGTGGTGTTTATGCTCCCATACGTCTCTATTAGTCTATTAGGTTCCGAAAACGAACGCAATTGAACCGAGGTCCCTTTCCATTATTCCAAGGTTGGCTACATGGGCGTGGACACACCTGCTTGGAATACTCTAATTTGCTCAATGTCTGCTATGCCAGTACGAATCCAGTTATTGACATGGCAGTCTGATAACTTCAAACTCTTTCAGCTCATCACCAGCCTCTTTTGCCAACAGCTGACACTTTCCGAATACTTAATGAACACATGAGCCATAACTGATTCGACCGCTGCCTATACTCTAAACACACAGAGGTAAAATAAAATCATTAGGAACCTCCACTTACTCATGCTCGCACATGACTCAACATGCCACCCTTGCATACCATCCATAGCCCGTACATCATTGGAGAAAGCTTACAGTAGGGCAAAGCCACTAATGTTTACACTATTTCAGAAGCACTTCGCCACAGTCTCTCACCCACAGCCAACGCATTCCAGACTCGAAGAACAGCTTTACAACCAATCCGCCTGCTGCTAAAGCACTACAAATCCGAGACACAAAGGCACGAGGCAATTGAGTTATGATCGTCCACTTACACAATGTTTATCACGGCCCAACATGCTACCCTTCCCTACCCATCCATAGCCCGAAGGTCGACGGAGCACCTTTATGGTAGGGCTGAGACACTAACGTTCAAAAACTGTTAGCAGCTTGTCACCAGACCTGTTTCCTCACATTCTACTCATCCCGAGGAACAATAAAATGCAACCAACATTTCGCCCGCCATTCAAGCATTCCCAATCCAAGACAAAGATATACAAAACAAGAGAGTTAGGATCGACAACTTACTCAGACTCTTTCATCTACAGCCAACACATTCCAAACTCAGAAAAGCCCAGCCACAACCGACACGTCTACTAAATAATAAGCTCAACTGGGACACAGAGACACGTGGAATAAGCAAGTTAGGCTCATTCACTTATTCGAGCTTGAACACTGTTGCATACTACACAAGTTAATGGGTTCGTGCTAAGGTGACCCATGCCCAGAGGAAATCCCCCCGAATGATTGACAGCTAGGAGACCTCTTATGTGAATGACTGGCAGCCAGGTAAAAGGCCCTGGCTAGCTCTTTATAGAATTGGTTTACAATACCAGCATGCACTCTGATCCCAGAGTGCATCATACATACTTAACATGCAAAGGTAGCCACCTAGTGGCAAGTAAGCATAGACACAACATTAGTGGCTAAGGCCACTCGAGATAACTCAATAGATGTGCTATCAAATACACCACATTCGCCCCCACTAAATAATGTCAGGGACGACCTACCATACATATAAGTCAAAAGGTACTAATCAGATTTTAAGTTTACCTATTTACCATTTCGTTTTATGTTATTATGCCAAATCATTCAGTTTTCCTAAAAAGCCAAACCATTTTTTGGATGTCCATTAATCCCAACCTTATTATGGGCACAATATGAATACTCTGTTTAAAAACAATAATGGTGTGGTTTCGCTTTCACACTACTTCTCCCACGAGAAAAAAAATGTTTCAGTAGTGTGCCAACAATACAGAAAACATGTACGCATAATTTATAACAAGAACAAGAAATCCATGCAATAAACAAAATCAACCAAGCAAAAATGAACGAAAACAATAATGCTACCAATTTTTGCAAAACAGATCTAAGTTCGATGAATGTTAGTTCAGACTATAACGCTGTGGCTTCCGGATCGCTCAAAGCGACTTACGAAATCCAGGCTGTTCAGCCTCACGGACAGTTTGTTCAGCTAAAATGTCCCCCAATTCCCGGAGAGTCTGAGAATTCGGGGAAATCTCGCTTGTAGGCTTCGGCATAGCACTGCAGACCTCGTTATTCGTGCGGCGCACTTTATTATCAATCGGCGAAAGAGCTCGCATCGCATCATTTGAAATTTCCGAACACTCGTTCGATGATGGTTTCAGTTTCGTATTCGCAGCGGGGTTTGCTATTCCGCTCTGGGTGGTGCTTCCATCTCGTGGCGAATACGCAAAATTGTCACGCCACTCAAACGCCTCCATGTTTAATTGCTGGCGAGCACTGATTGGTTGATCAAATCGACGCGAAGGTAGGACCACCTTCTGCTGGTCGCTGATTGGTCGGATGGGCGGAAACGCATCAAGTTCCCTCCCAGGTTTCCTGTCACGTGAAAGAATGCAGGTTTTTAGCTGATTAGTATGCCGTTTCCACAATTCTTCACGCACGCGAACCATATAGCGCAAATTACCGAGCCTTTCGACGACAGTTGCTTCTGCCCACTTCGTTTTTGCGCCAATTCGATAGTCTCTCGCATATACGGGTGAGTCAAAAGTGAACTCAGTGTCCGGTAGCTTAGCGGTAGACTTTAATTGCATACGCTGATATTGTTGGTACTTTTCTTGTGTGTTTGCATTAGGTATTAGCAATGACAAACGACATCTTGTGTTACGCCCTAGGAATAACTTAGCACGAGTGATTGACGTTACGCTGTTGGGAATGTTGCGCGCTTGTACCGAAAAATTATTTAATGCGTCGGCAACACTTAAACCTTCTTGTAGGCTAGCCTTCATTGATATTTTAGTGGCTTTTACTAGCGCCTCGGCCTGCCCATTACTTTCTGGAAAGTAAGGTACACCTAGTATGTGTCTAATGCCACACTTTTGCATAAATTCCTTGAATTCAGAACTACAGAACTGCGGTCCATTGTCAGACACGACGGTTTTTACCAGCCCATAGGTAGTAAATAATTCTTTCAACTTCTTAAGACACTCACGCTATTTGTGGAGTTCATTTCAAAAACAAATGGGAATTTCGGGTGTGCATCAAGCACAACAAAAAACATTTTGTTACCAAAACACGGCCCAAAAAATCAATATGGAATCTAGACCATACAGCAACAAGTCGTTCCCATACATGCTTTTTCTTTGCTGTCACTCCAACCTTAGTTAACTGACAGGCACTACAGCATTTGATATGTTTTTCTAAATCATTATCAATACCTGGCCACCATACTCTAGAATGAGCCAATGCTTTTATTCTAACAATCCCGCAATGACTCAGATGGAGTTCGGCCATTACGTGTGGTCTTATCAATTCAGGTATGATTAAATGATGTCCCCAAAATAATGCTTTACCCTCTAGAGACAAATCTAGACGGCGCACAAAAAGGGTTTTAATTCTTTATCATCCACCCTGTTAGGCCAGCCTTCAAGCGTACAACGATAGACTTTTGCAAGAATTCTATCAGTAATGGTAAACTTCTCCAACTGGTCAGACAGAATGGGTAATGAATCAATAACATTCATGTTCATTACTGCAAAACCTGTAACTTTCTCAGGCGTCGGTTCACAGGGCAACGGCATCCTAGACAAAAAATCAGCAGTTAAATTATCCTTGCCTGGGATATATTGCAAATCAAAATGATAGCCATTGATATATAGTGTCCATCGCTGAATGCGAGCGGCAGCCATATCTGGAATTGCTACCTTCTTCCCAAATACCCAAAGCAAGGCTTTCTGGTCAGTTTGCAACGTGAATCTACGCCCGTAGAGAAACTGATGAAAACGCTTCACCCCAAAAACGATAGAAAGGGCCTCTCGATCAAACTGTGCATAATTAAGCTCAGCTTTTGAAAGTGCTCGTGAGACAAATCCTATCGGTCTATCAGTACCATCCGGCATGACATGCATCAAAGAGGCCCCAATTCTCATGGGACTTGCGTCTGTAACTAGCTTAAGTGGAAGTTTGGGGTCGTAATGGGTAAGGACTTAACTTTCCAAGAATGCCTTTTTTTGCGTTAGCCACGGCAACTGAACACTGAGAGGTCCAGTTCCATGGTTCTTTAGGCGAAAGTAGTTTATTTAAGGGTCCCAGCAGAGTTGCCATATGAGGCACAAACCTACTATACTATTCATAAACCCTAAATAACTCTTTAATTCTTGAGCATTTTGTGGTTCTGGGGCCAACCTCACTGCATCCAGCGTTTCAGGAAGGTTCGTCATTCCATCTTTGCTAATTTCAAATCCTAGATACTTAATCTTATCTTGATTAAACTGGCACTTGCTTTTCTTAACCCGAACGCCATTTCCCTGTAAGGCAGAGTATACTTCAAGTAATGCTTTGTCATACTCCTCTCCCTTCCCATTAACCAAAATATCATCAGAAAATGGCTGGGATTGAAGAACATTTCGCAGCACATAGTCTCTTCTCTTTTGAAAAATTCCAGTTGAACTGGCTAGTCCAAAAGGTACCCTTTGCCACTGGTATAACCCTTTACAGGTGGACAGGTCTTAAAAACCCTTTACGGTTTTAAGACTCCCTCAGCAACTAGCCGGTCGATTTCAGCCTCCATATTTCCACTTACTGCTAAGGGGACAGGTCGAGCCTTGCAATAACGTGGTTTGGCATGAGCTTTTAACTTGATACTAGCCTTGTAATTCTTAAATTTGCCCAAACCTGGTTTAAAAAGGTCCGGAAACTTATCAAAGATTTCCTCAGCAGTAACATGTTGGACAGATTCAGTAACATCTTCAAGATAACATCTTCAAATTGACTGAGTGTGAATTTAAACTTTAATATCCAGCTTTTCCCCAGAAGAGCTGGCTGTTCTCCTGAAGACAAAATTGCAGTCAGGAGTTCAGTTTGACCATTAAGTTTGACATTTACTTTAATTGCTCCTAGAGGCTGAATAACCTCACCTACCCAAGCTTTTAACAAGATTGGTATAGGTCTTAATTCAAAATATTTCTTATACCAACTTTTAGGAATAACAGTCAAATCACACCCACTATCAACTTCCAGTGCTAATTTGTGATCATTTAGTTCACATTGCACAGCCCATTTGTTAGACTGCACGTCAATTATAGTCATTCTATTGATATTAGATACTAAGCTCTCATCTGAGTCAGGCTCCTGCAATGTAGCATCAGTCAGAATTTTCAGACTCCACTAAAATTTGGTGTGCTTTTTTCTTTCTGAAACTATGGGACTTCCTCTTCATATGTCCCTGAACCTGTTTAGGTGCACAAGAAGCAGCTGCCACAGTGTTAACGCCCGCTTTATCAGACTTGCACTTACGACGCAGATGTCCTACTAGTAGACTTCCTCCATTTGCAATCTGGGCGTATATGATTGGATAATCCACAGCAATAGCACGTTAAATTTGCTTTACTCTTAAACTTTGGATGCTTTCCAGAGACTTTATGCATGGATGAGGCTTTAAAATAACTAACATCAGATTCAGCTCTTTCCTGAGCGAGCGCAACCTTGCAGGCTTCATCAAACGTGCTTTATCATAGTCCATTACCATCAGTTTTTCTTGGGCGTGTGTATTCCGCATTCCCGAGACAAACCTATCTCTCAGCATTTCCTTTAGTGATGCACCATTATCACAATTTAATGTTAACTGTTTGAGAGCTGCAATGTACTCTGAAACTGACTCGCCAGAACGTTGCTCACGCTTGAAATAGCTTACCTTTCCGCTATAACTGAAGGTTTTGGATCAATATCACTCTTTAGTAAAGTATCAATTTCACTCATGGTCTTAGAATTCACAGTATCAGGTGCACATAGATTGCGCAAAAGACCATATGTCTTGCATCTTACACTGGCCAGAAAAATTGGAACCTGTTTGTCTGTTGGAATGTCAAAGGCAAAAAAATGATTTGTAAGCCTTTCATAGTAAATTGACCAAGACTCCAACTCTGGCTTGAATTCATCAAACCTCTTATGAATTCGAATAGGGGTGGGGGTCCCAGCTGCTGGAGAATTTGTCGTCATTATGCTAACTTCCTCACTTTCCTTACTTATACCCTGCTCAAATTCAATAGTTTGATTTAAATTACACTATAAATCAGAATTCACCTCTGAATTAGACCTTGTTTCAGGTCCACCAAATAACCTTACAGCTACACCTGGTGTAAAACCTGAACTCCTGAAACTAAATCTTTCTGCTTTTTCAAAATTTTCGCTCATAAGCGATAGCAGAACTGCAACTACTAAGTTAAACTGCATTTAACTGCAGGACTAATTCCCTTTAGTAAGTTAGTTTTAACTTTAATTTTGAAACTTTAGCACAGCTTGCTTTAGCTTAGGCCTACATATGACAAATTTCATCAACAAATTAAGTGGCTTTTTGTGTAACCTGCTAGGTTACTCAGAGAATGCGGTCGCAAATCACACCTCTTAAAGATTATACAGAAAAAAACTTTAATTTTTTCTTACTCTATACCAATTGTTTAAATCATATGACTTTTTAAACCTCTTTTAGTCAAGCAACTGCACTTTTTCAATTAGTTTACAACACTAATTCTTATAATTCAGCATTTTAACCTGAGTTGACATTCTTAATAATGCAATGTAACAGTCAATAAATGACTGAAATTTAGCAACATGACTGCCAAGTCAAAAATTAAAATTAAAATTAAATTAGCCTGCGTGCAACATTCCCACCGGCCTGCAGTGCTATGCCACAGGTCCTCAATGGTGCACTTGGAAATCAAGCACAAACGTTAATCTTTGCCCAATTTTGGGTCTTACAACATTTTCACAAAATACCTCGGGAGTATTTGACCAAATACCCGTATCCAGGATGTCCTTTGTTCCTCTCCTGCGTTGGCCAGACGTCTTGAAGAAGCACAATTTAGACCGCTGGGCCACTTTCTCTGGCTATTGCAGCCTGCCACACTACAACACTCCAGGTACTAGCAGCCCTCTAGCTACGGAATTTAAGTTTAAATTCATAAATTAATACTTATACAGTGCCCCAAGCCTGGATATACCGTATTTCAGCAATTTAATTGTTCTATGGTAAAGTGGGCAGAAGTAGTAGTTGATATTCTTCTGATGAATGCTGTGGCTGGTTATGCAAAGAGATGTTATAAAATATACAATTCTGGCTGGATGAATTGTATTGAAGATTATACACATTTTGAGTTAGGGTAAATGGGTTATACTTTTGCAAATATCAAATATATTCATATTAACGTAAAAACTCTGGTTGTGCTTGTAAATACGTCTCGGCTGCTTCTGCTACATGCTGTGGTGAAAGTTGATTTATTCTTGGATGGATAAGATAGGCAGACCATCAACTCTTACTACAGCAACTTGCATGTTAGAGCCCTACCAGACCCTAAAAGTGATGCTCTTGTAACGTTTAAAGTAGTGTTGTGAATTCCATGCTGTGTGCAAATACTGGATTGTAGTTCGGTCAGCGGATAATTAGTTGCTCTATTTCACTCATCAACACTCCTAACGTAATTTGGAATATCATCTGTTCGTAACATTTATATGGTCATACATTTTGCCAAATTCTTCATATGGTAAAACGGGTTGACACGTGCAGAATCGAGTATTATTTGGTCCCATATTTGTTTTGAAACCATTTGCAACTGGAAATGAATTAAGATGTTTGTTGACATGGTCCTCATCAGCATCATTTTGCATTTTCGGTATTTTCGTCCATGTCACGAACTTTCTGTGGTGTTGCTATAGCAGGATGGGTTTTAAGTGTTCCAGGACGTCTGGGCGCTAATTCTTCTCCTTGGCTAAACGGGTAGGCCTAAAAATGTCTTCCATAGTGTGACGTATGCTTGTTATACACACGTGTGGGTTCAACCTAGAATAAATGATTGTAACTTAACACATCATAGGTTAGCAAATTGTGGACGTTTATTAAGCAACATGGCTTTAAATAAACTTCTACAATATTATATGGTCACAGTCATATGTTGACATTAATCATTACACTAACAGTATGGCACACTCTAGTCTATGGCTAGGTGTTAGTATCCCAAGCTATAATGGGAAGATTAACAGCTAGGGATAGTTAGCATATCTATTGACCGTGCTACAAGTAACAACACGACAGTACATCCAGTGAATAAAAAAAGAAGAAAAATACTATTGTCTAGCTGTAAAAAAAACATCATTTTTACCAGTAGGTCATATATTTCTTTTTTGTTAGATACACTGTAACTTTAGGAAAATGTATTTTATTTATTTTATTTCTGGTGCACTTTCAATGAAAATAACTTCATGGATTTGTGAAAAGCTCAAAACAAGAATTGCAAAAGTAATTGAAAAAGCCTCTAAAATACGCTGACTCTTTGAAGGTCCCGTAGAATTTTCTACGGAAAGGATTTTTGAATTTATTTGTAACTTGCGACTTGTAAAATCTTTTTGGGAAACCACGATTGACATCTTATGGCTGAATCTTTAACTTTTTTGAAGTTGTATTCCAAAATTTTTTGGAAAATCCAGATTAGTCAAATCATCAGCTTTTGAAGATGTCTTTTTGCTTTTGTTAACATGCTGCTATGCTCCTTAGCACACTTTCTGACACTCTCAGCCCGAGAAATACATAAAACATGTAATGGATTAAAACCGGAGAAACAATTGTCGCCACATACAACAATTCCAAACACATTTTTGCCAGCACGGCACAAGTTAAAATGGTTAGATCAGTTTCCAACAAGAATAACAATTTACAATATGGGTTGCAAACCTCATGCATGAATTAAAATCCAGCCCTTAGTTGGGCTGATGATTAACTTTAACTATTACAACGAAGAAACAGCTTCGCCCTCACTGTGTCCATTTATTTTAGTTTAATTAGTTGGTTTGGTTAACAAATTCAATTTGTCGGGCACTTTCCTAACTCGTTTGGAACAGCCCAGAACTACGGTAGGTTGCCGAACTTCGGATTCATAGACAGGACAATTAATTGCCTTCCGTTTCCCAACTCGTGCTTCAGTGGATAGTGCGATTGCTTCCGGCGGGGTCTGCCATAAGTACAGGAGGCCCTTTGCCTTCTGCTTATATATTTTCCTGTAACGAGCACTGGTATCGTGAAACAAGTGACTCGTGGAATCTGCCGCATCATTGGGTGAGACCACTTGAGAAATGTCGTTAGGGAATAAACGCTTCTTTCCGCTACCACCCTATTTAGGTGATAGAACTTGACCTGAAGGATTGGATGTTGTAGCCTTGATGGGTGATTTTCTTGGCGTTTGAACAGCTGATCTAGAATGACCATTCAACCTGCGTTTTGAATTTGCATTAGGTTGATTAAATTCGTGACTTCGTGTTCTGACTGCTGTCTGCCCAAAGAATATCGCTTTTTGGTTTTTACGCATTCTTTCTCATTATCGGAATTTTTTATTCAGTACAGTATTCGACGATTCTTACGACGGAATTGGAGACGCATATTACCGTCTTCAACATTTTTGCTCTCTCGCGATCATAGGTGGTTACGATGCTTACGGATTATCATATTATCACCAGTAAGTACAGAATAAATTTGATGGGACAGGACTTTGTTTAGTGTGCCAGGCAGCCACAATTCATCAGAAGTTTTGCTAAAATTCTTATACCAGATAGGAGGATCTGTTTCATATTTTACCAATGTACAATGTTGAGTACTCTGATTTTGTTTCAGTTGCTGACGTTTTGCAACTGCTATGGCATCGGGAAATAACAGATTCAGTTTTGATTTGATTTCACGATTGAAATGTAATTTTGCTGCAGTTGTTTGTGTAGTGGCACAAAGTGTGATTCCTGATGATAACATGTACGCATTAATACTCTCTTGGATTCCACAGCCATCACGCCGAGCAGCATTACAAACTCTTTTGAAATTACGAACATAAATTTCTGCTAATCTGTTGACCCATGGCGAATATGGTGGATCTGTTAGGTGCCTAATGCCATTCAATTATAGCCACTTTTTAAATTCAGCAGACGTCCACTGAGATCCGTTGTCTGTTAGAAGACAACCTATTATGCCGTATTTGGCAATGTGGGTATCAAATATCTCTATTACTCTAGCAGATGTTGTTTACTTCATTTTAGGCACAAACGAGATTTTGCTGTAGGCATCAACCATAATAAGAAACATAAAGTTGTTAAACGGCCACAGAAAATCTGAGTGGAACCTAGCATTAGCTTTTAACGGATATTCCCAGGTGTGCTTAGGACCTGAGGCTTTAGTATCCTTAAATTATTGACAATTTGTGCAAGATTTGACTTTCTTTTTAATGGTTTCGTCAATCGAAGGTCACCAAATTATAGCTCTAGTTAAGCCTTTTAATTTGACGAATCCTACTATGAAGATCACACAACATTTGCTTTCATAAGGCTTTCGGAATAATGATTCCGTACCCACGAAATACCGTATTGGATTCCACAGTAATTTCATTACAGCAGACAGAATATGGTTTTAATTCAGGATCATCACAGTTTATTGGCCAGCAATGGTGAACATAGCGATATACCTTGCAAAGAATTGGGTCTTTGCGACTTTCAGCTACCAGTGTTTCGTTTTGCACAGGCAGATTAGAGATTGTTTCTAGTGCTAAAACATTGTATTGAGCCTCGGTCTTCTCAAATTCTCCGACGTTGGAAAGAGGGAGCCTCGACAATGGGTCAGCAGTTACATTTTCCTTTCCTGGTATATTTCCAGTTGGAAATCGTAGGTGTAGCCATTCAAATGACTGCCCAATGCTGCATCCTTGCTGCTGCCATTTGTAATCTAGGACTGTAATCCACACCAGAGCCTTTTGACCAGACTGCAGTTTGAATTTCTGCCCATAAACATACTCGTGAAACGGTTTTAAGCCCCAAGCCATGCTGACTGCCTCTCTCTGTAAATGACTTTACACTTGCTCTGCTTTTGTTAGTTTACGAGAAGGAAACGCAATGGGCCTTGATTCACCATTAGGCATAACGTGCATTAAACTCGAGACTAGGCCATAGAGTGAGGCGTCACAAACTATTTTAAGTTTGAGCTTTGGGTCGTAATGAACCAAAACTTTAGATTTAACAAACAGTTCTTTAACTCTGTCTACTGCCTGGTTGTATTCTTTCCCCAAAACCCATTTAATCTTAGGGCTCAACTGCCGGGTTACTGGAGCCAGAATGTGAACCAAATTTGGTAGATATTTGGAGTAATGGTTTACAAACCCCAAAAAACTATGAAGCTATTGAATATTATTTTGGATTGGGAGCTTTGGTGATGGCTTCTATAACCTCAGGCAATATGTGTAAACCTTCGGTATTTATCATATGTCCCAGATATTTGAGCTCAGGACGTGACAACCTCCACTTATCGATCCCAAGTTTTGCCCCAGCAGCTTGCAAGGCTGTTAACAACTGATTTAATGACTCATCATTGTTAACAACTTTGCCTTCATGAAAGGGAAGACATTTTGGAATTTTACTAGTTATACTTGTCAACCTTTGAAAATTTCCAGGACTAGAGGCTAGGCCCAAAGGGACCTTAAGCCACATGAAAACGCTAGTGGCGTGTTAATAGTCAAAGCAGCTTGCGACTCTGGGTATAGTTCTATTTGTATAAAAGCATCCTTAAGATGAAGAAGGCAAAAAGTATCACTTCCTGCCAGTTCACTGAAAAACTCAGCTGCAGTGGGCACAGGATAATGGCCAACTTCGAGCTGGGGATAAACTTTAGTTTTGCAGTTCCCAATTACTTTAATATCGCCATTTGCTTTGTGTACTACAACGATAGGAGTTGCCCTTTAGGATGTGTCAGCTGCTGACAGGATTCCCAGGCAAACTATTTGCCTGAGTTCCTGGTTAAGTTTTTCCTTCAAAGTTAAAAGGAATGGGCGCACTTTTCTGTATACTGGCTTGGCATCTCCCTTAAGTTGAATTTTGGCTTAGTAGCTAGGAAATTTCCCTAAACCAGCACCAAAAAGTTCGGGAAAACCAGCTTCAATTTCTTTAGCGTTTACAGTTGAATTATTAACTGTAACTTTCTTAACGGTCTTGACTTTGGTTTGTAAGTCATAGTAAGGACCATCATCAATCCTAAAATTCTAAAGCGAATCTTTACCCAAAAGTGCTGGTTTATAATGCTTCGAAACTATTGTATCTAAATACTCAGTTTTCCCATTTAAAGGCCCATTCTTCACTTTCAGTATAGGAAAGAATTGAAAAAGGACTGTTTTGAAGTGGGCAGTCAGAAAAATATTTCTGATACCATTCCATTGAAATTACTGTTCCATCATATCCAGAATCCAGCTCCATTGTTAATTCTTTTCCGTTTAAAAGGACTGGAATGTTCCACTTATGAATGGTATGCGAATTAACATCTAAAATCTTAGCTATTAAAGGAACAAAAATTTCGTCGGCACTTTTGCACGTTCCCTCAGTGTTGTTTTCAAGAATATAATCATCACCAGATTCAAGCTTAGTTCCAGAATCGCTATTAAACTTGATTAACACAAAATTATTGTCTGAATCTGTCAGATTTTTGAACTACATGGTGCACCTTCTTTAGGCATCTGTACTTGTTTTTACTTTTAACATTACGGTGCAACTCCACTTCTTTTTACAGAATTCTTGAGCTCTAGGAGGTTTAGCACTACTGCTAGTTTCCTACAAACAGCTTTCAGGTGCCCAGAATTGTGACAACGGCCACAAACGTAGTCCTTGAACTTGCACTGGGTTTTGGTGTTCCCTTTTTCCCAGCTGCAACAAACAAAATCTCTGAAAGTTTTAGGCTTAAAACCCGCCTGTTTAGTTTTCTGAGTAACGAAATTAAGCGTTTTTGAGGCTGCATAAATTTCGGCCTGATCTGATCAGCCTCTACTGATACAAGAGATAAAGCTAGGGACACAGTAGCTTTTAAATCTAGGGTTTCTTTAGGAAGTTCCCTTTGGATCCTTTCAGAGCGGACCCCCACCAGTTTGTCCCTAGTCATTTCATCATTTATATCAGTAATCTTTTCAAAATCACAATGCTTTGCTAAAGTTTTTAACACTAAGTTTTCAGTAATGGATTCGTCAGCTTTCTGAACACTACGGAAAAACTTTACTCTTTCCGACACAACTGACGGTAACAGCTCAATGTCGTCCAAAATAGTTTTAGCTAACACTGCATAAATTAAGGTATTAGGTAACTGAGGAGAAATGATGTTAATTATCCTATCAAACATCTTTTGACCGACCAAGGCCATTAACACATATTTTTTTTCAGTAGCAGCTATTTTCCTAACTCTAAAAAAATAATCAATTCGATTTGGATACTTTTCCCATGTATCCGTTTCCGGATCAAACGATTTTCCCCGACATATAGGAATCTGAATCGCTTAAAACAGGGTTAATACTTACAACATTTTCACTAGCAACAGCAGTCGCTGCATTTCCTACACCAACATCCAAGCTATCAGCTGGGATGGCCACCACAGGTGGTTCAGATTCTTCTCCCGTCACTGGCAAACAGTATGCCTTCAAAAAGTAATTTTAACTTTTAACAATTCAATTAATCTGAATTGAAGCCACTCGAGATCACTAGAAAATTCCTTATGCAATAAGCCATACATTTTCAAGTAGCCTACCTAGTTTCACACTCTGACCTACGCACATTTAAACTAGGAGTTAAACACAGTTTTACTAACGCGCAATTCACTAGCAGTTTACAAACAACACTGTAGGCCTATTCAATGTCGCACGACGACCAAATTTCACTTAACACTTTTCGGCATTAAAAAACAATACAATCAGTCAGGATAACGGCATGACACAATCGCATTACTGAGACCTAATTTAGTAGCGTTTATTCTTAGCTTTTCTGCTTTGCCAAGCTTTGGCCGCGGAAAACCGTGCTTTTCTGCTGGATCCCGGGCCATGTTGGGATAGCAGGGAATGAACAAGCTGATTCTGCTGCGAAAGGGGCCCTTTCTGGCCCTCTCGGTAGGGATCTCAGCCTTGTTCCCTCAGATGCCTTTCCAACTCTGCGTCTGAGGTTACACGCTTTTTGGCAAACCTTGTGGGACAGACCGGACGGTAATAAGTTACGGGCCATTAAAGGCACTGTCGAGGAGTGGCACTCGGCGTGTCGCCGCAGTCGCCGTGAGGAGGTTGTGTTGGCCCGTTTGTGAATTGGTCACACCCAACTTACTCACTGTTTCCTTTTGCGGGGGTTTGACCCTCCTGAATGCTCTTGGTGTCAACGGCCACTTACGGTCCGGCACTTACTTGTTGATTGTCGCCATCTTGATGGTGTTCGTCGTCGGTTCCATCTTCCGCATGACATTGCGCGTCAGTTGGGCGATAAGTCTGTCCTCCTGTACGGTGTTTTTCAATTTTTGCAGGAGGTACAGATGTATGACAAGATTTAGATTAGGGGTTTGAATAACATCTCTGTAATGTGTGGTGCAGTGGCAACCCGGACCACTGCACTGTGACTGAGGTTGGCGCTAATGACCAAGTTGTCGACGCGCCATTAAGCCTCAATCCCCCCCCCTTTTCCGCTTTGTAGTATCGGCGATGCAAGCTAAGCTGACGCGTCACTTCAGACAAAACCTATATACAAATTTTTCGTCAGTAATGCAATTGCCCCATCCAGTTCTAGTTAATAAGGTCCTATTTTTAACTACACTATTAGCACCACACTTTGTTTTACCACACAAACAACCATTTTGGAAAAACATAAACTAAAGAATAATTCCAAACTTGGGCACTAATTCTACTGCTAAATAGAAAATATTGCCAGCTTACCACAAACGAGGACCACTTAGTTGTAGTACAAAAGACATTTTTTAAGTTAAAAATTGACAATAATCTAGGCATCTTCTCATTGCCATCTGTGATGTATGTTTGTTGTACATACGCGTGGGTTCAACCTAGATTGAATGATTGCAACTTGACACTTCATAGGCTTTCAAATTGTGGACATGTTTATTAAGAAATATGGCTTTAAATAAATTTCTACAGTATCACATGGTCACAGTCACATGTTAACATCATCGTAGTATGGTAGTATCATTATATTACCATTAAGGTTCATTCTAGTCTATGGCAGGTAGGTGGTTTGTATCCCTAGCTACAATGGGAACATTAACAGCTAGGGATAGTTAGCATATCTATTGACCGTGTCACATGTAACGACAAGACACATACCTTGTACTTCTTAAAACAGTTAAGGATGTGAATTCCTTTGTAGTGATTGGGAAATGTCTGCATAATATGACGAGTTCTTCCAGTATGTCTTGATGCTTTGTGTGCTGCCTAAAGTTGTGCTGTTGCTTTCTAAACGAAAATATCTCCTTGAAGTGAATGTGGGGAAAGAAGAAGTGGTGGAAAAAGAATCTTAAATGAGAGATGATATTATGGGATGATGGCTATAAATGCGAAATGCTGTCTTGTAGGCATCTATGAAGTTGAACGGTTTCACTAGCATAGCTTCTGTAGCTTCCAAGGAAATTGTACTTTACAATTCTTTTGGCATTCATCGAGTATTGCATCCAAATTGCAAGCAGATTTCTGGTGCAGAGAATGGTATGCTCGTGACACAGCGTCATAGTTGTACAGTGTAAATGCGTGTTGAAAAACTAGGATGGGCATGTAAAGTAATAATAGCTGATATTTAATTTAGAGGTTTCTGGTCTTTTCAGTTTAGCTCATTGTCACCAGGGCTGGCTGATTGTTTAAACTGAGGGAACTAATGCCAATAAACTTAGCCTATGATGTGGAGAAACTTATGAAGAGAGACTTGTAGTACGATCGGTCCTTTAACTGTCTTGCGCTTTATTCTTGGAAAAAGTCATATGTCACACAATAGTACTCATTCCCTGTTTCCATAGTCCACCACTGACACTCTTGTCACACTCAATTATACAGATAATGGCTCACAGAACGATTGTTCTATTAGTTTGCACTGGTTGAAGTCAATGGTATTTATCGGGAAAGATTGTCTATTTTACGCTATACCAATTGCATACCAATTTCAAATGCAAAGACAACCGACAATTAATTGACATTGCAACTGTAGATAGCTTTTACTCCGTCAATAAAAAGAAAGAAAACTTTGCCATTATGGACTAAAGATGATGGCGTTCAGCCTGCTCATCTTGCATCTTCCCTCTCTCAGTTTTTCTTTCCAAAAAAAATAAAAACAATCAGTGACAAGTGGTTTGTTCCAGCATTGGTGCACCTTGAGTGCATCCAGTTAGGCCTCATTACATTGAGTGTATCATCCTGGTTGTTACCATTCCTTCTGATTGGCCTATTATGGTGTGCCTTACTTGTAGCAATCCAATGAATGCTTGCTATGCAAATATGCTATGTTATAGAAAGCCATGTAATAGTCAGAATAAATGACTGATTTGCACTATCCACGCCTCTCTCATTTCAACTAGTGAATGGTTAATTATAATGTTACCTCTTCGTATTTTATGTAGCCCATGTAAGTATCAATGGCGACAAAGGGTTAAGGCTAGGCCTGCCTCACGTTTCAAGCTTAAAAGTCCTCCTTATATCCTCTGGCTCTCGCTCCAGTCAAAAGGTAAAATGAATTTTTATTATTTTGGCAAGTATTAATAGTCGTCCATAAGGAGATGGACTTAAGCAATACTTTATTCAAAATAGATTCGCTGTTGGCTGTGTGTGGATATTACTGGCTAATTATAGCTCACTGCCAAAAATAAACTAATGTTATCCCTATTACGTTTAACTTGTAAATGTTAATCTTGTTAAGCTGTGGCAAGGTGACCCTTTGCAGTTTTCACTGCTAGCTTACGCTAGTCAGGATGACAGAAAAAATCGTAGCTGAGTATAGTTTTTTGCTTGTTTAAAACTGCCACGTTTTGGGGAATCTTGTAGGTTAAAAGGTTTATTACTTTATTACTCGTTGGTGGGCACAGAGCTAGTACCACTTCACTATTGCTTTTGATGCTCACTACATTGTTTAACCGGGTTGAATTTTCAGGTCGTTTGGTTAAACATTATCTAAATCTAAAGTGTAAATTAGAAACGCTTATGAAAACGTCATTACTTAACTGGGCAAGCAATAAACCATTGAGGTTTATTGCTTGCCCCGTTAAGTAATGGTTAATTACTTATGTTAAACAGTTTATTGGTTAATTAACTGCTATAATAAGTCAATGGTTAATCGCTTATTTCTTGGTTTATTGAAAGCAAGTAAGTCTAGTAAAATAACCTTGTGTTGTAAATTTGAAAGCAACTTGTTAGTAAATCGTTAGAAAATCCTAAAACTGTTTGGCAGGTCGTTTTAATGATTGTTTAGGTAAAACTTGCGCAAATTAAATTTTCTTACAGATAAATTGCCTTTTAGGAGAATTATAATTTAGCTTTTGTTCAGTTTTTTTAAAAATGCCTTGGAGCACGGATAAATTTTCCGAGCGTAAAGTGTATCAAAAGTACAGTAACCCACTGACTGGGCTTGAAAAAACACTCGGAGTATGAACAGCAACAACAATTTTTTAATTTTCAGCACTTACACACGTTTGTGCCTTGATCACTTGACAAACAGAACATTAACACAGTGAGAATGCCCACTCAAGCCCAGTCAGTGGGTTACTGTACTTTTGATAAAAATGCCTGTAGATGGGGCTCAAAGTGGAGTGGCTCAATCAGAGAAGCCTAATGGCTTGTTTCAAGCATTTGAACCAGTACAGTTTACATGGTCAATGTATATCATGCAGTTTAAGTGTTTTCTCAAGGCGAAGAAAATTAAAGATATCGATCGTTGCAGTGTTTTGTTGGCTAACGTGGGTAACCGTATGTTTCAAAAAATCGTAAAGATTATTGATCCATTAACTGTTGACAAGATAACTTACGTTAACGCAGTTGAGGAGGCAGTCGAGCCTGCTCCTAGTTTAATTTCAGAAAGGTTAAGGTTTAACAAGCGCTCTCAAAACCTAATGAAACGATTGCAAATGTGTTGATGCCCTCAAACAGTTAACCAAACATTGTAGCTGTGATCAAATTATTAAATTATTTAATGACTCGTGTATCAAGGTGGTAATGTGCCAACACACTAATAGACGTAATAATATTCATACAAAACTCCATATGCAATGGGGCCGACCAAGGTTTTGCTGCATAAAGTAGTGATATCAGTCACAAAACAGCTGTCAGCAAGTTTCTGGTCCGGCCGTGTTCACTCTATCACCGACATGTTGAGTTTTGAGTGTTGAGAATATTGAGTGATCAGTGTTGAAACGAAAAATCTGGTGACAGCCATTTTGGCTCTGATATCACTACTTTATATGGCAAAAACTTGATTTTTTTCGGCCGTTATTCGGTTTTTGTATGATATCACGTTTTTTTTTTGCAGTCTGGTATAACTACGTTATGTTGCAGAAATTTGATGGGTCCCTTTACGCTTATGGGTTTTTTGTATAATTTCACCCCTTTTCGTTATTTTGTGGTTTTGCTTTAGTGAAAGTATTGTTTGTGAGCGCCACATGAAAATCTAATTGTAAATAGTTTCTTGAACAGCCTAAAGAAAATCTTAACTTTGGTATAATTAATGGTAGCTGATTAAATTAAATTTCCAATAAAATGCCCGTTGTATTACATTTGGTTGCAAAAGAGAAACAAGTGAGGACATTAAGTTAGTTTTGAAGCTACGAAACTAACAAAACAAGCACTTTACGATTAAATAGAACCATGGATTAAGCAGGCCTTGGGAAAATGATAGCCCGATCATAGCTGGGGGACGAGATAATGCCATGTATAGGCCAAAATCTATGCCATAGCCGCTAGAAACCAATAAATAAAAAAAAATAACAATAAATATTATAAGCAAACCTGTTGAAACACTGAACAGGGCTAGAACCAGGATCTACCCCAGTAGCACATTGGTTACAGCAGGAATTCCTTGGCTCCAGTTAGTCAGGGCAGTTGTCTTTCTATCTATCTATCTATCTATCTATCTATCTATCTATCTATTTATCTTTCTTTCTTTCTTTCTTTCTTTCTTTCTTTCTTTTTATGATTAATGTATCTTGTGTTCTCACGAAGACAAGTTTTTAATGCAGACTGGTTCCTTCGTTTACCCTTTACATGTTGATTTATTCTTTATTTCCAACAAATTTACTTTTTATTATCTTTCAAATTTCTTTGATTCCTATGTCAGCTGAAACAAACTGTTTGCAAAGAAGAAACGGTTTAATTCTAAACCTTGTAAGAGGAAGAAAGTATAGTGGAGTGGCAACCCCAGGAATTCCACCCGGGAAACCTTCGAACATAGCAGGTGTCAAAGTTGATGTCCACGATACATCCCATAGCCGCTGAAGGAGCCTGGCAGTCAATCACACTGCTCAAGTTGGCACAACCAGAAACTTTGCGAGTCGCCTTTCCAGTTATCGATCAGATCAGCCTCTTGAACAACTATGTAGAGCTCTGTCACTGATCAGCCAACATGACCGTCGAAACGAAAATAATGAAACTAATAAAACTAGCTGTAAATATTAGTGATAAACTAGTGTTGGCTCCATTGTGTTTCTTCATCTAGCGTATTAATAGTTAGAAGCATTAATTAAATTTTAATTATCAACATATTGCAATATTTTGTTATACAAGGGTAATATTAAGAAATATTAATAATAGCCATAATTCGTAATGGTTTGTAATTACTATTGCATCTACTCAATTTTGTTTTCTAAGTAATGTTGCTATCTCTTTCTGCGAATTTCATACAATAAGCACTGTAATAGGACCAACAATGACTTGCGCCACTTATTGTTTAGACAATATCTCATCGTTCCTTTGTTGCCATCCTGTCGACCATTTTTTATTTATTTATTTATATAGAATGCCTTGGCCCAAAGCCATGCGCTCTCGTATAGAACTACTTAAACCTACTTAAAACTGCAGAACTATAACATCACGACGTTTTAACAATCATTTCTGAGAGCATTGTTGAAGCCCTCCGTATAACGAAAACGGTCGGTTTTTTTTGCACAGTATTGTACATACTTTACAACATTTAAATTTTTTATCATAAATTTAAAAAGGAAATGGAAAAAAAAAGTGCAGGTTAGACTTTGCAACTGTTTTATATTATTAAAAACTAGTCTGAGGTAAGGGTGTTTTTTTAACATTAGGGCATAAAACACGTCTTCATATGAAAAGTTTGTAGAGCATCCTCCTTAACAGAATTCTGGATCTGTGACTGGATCTCAACCAAACCAAACTTAAAGCTAGTTCAAGAAATATTAACTTTGTTACTCATTCTAAACTTAAAAGTAAGAAGCAGTTTGTAAAATCTACTTCTTCTAACTTAAAAGAGCTAGTTTGTTTTTGTTGAGTCTTCAAGGGGCATGGTCAAAATCGTTGTAAATTTCAAGACTATAATTGTGGCCATTGCCACGAGAAGGGTCATCTGAAAGCTGTCTGTAAAAAAACTAATCATTTTTTCCGTAACAACCCATACGTTATGAAACTGCAGCACCCTAAAAGTAGTAATACGAAACATCGTTATGGTTACAAAAACAATAAAGCTCATTATCTTGAGCAGAATAAGGTTTCTTATGTTAGCTCGGACATTAAGATTTCCGGTGATTGTGAAGACGCAAAGCAAGTCTGACAACTACTTGGAGGCCAACGTTCTGAGCATCAATAGAGTTAAGGTGGAGAACTGGAACGTCCTGTGCCACGTCATTGGTGTACAGATCATCCAAGAAGCCGATTGTGGTTGCGATGCAACAATTTTACCTTTTAGCTGGTATACAAAACATCTGCAGGATTGTAAATTATTACAAACTGACATTTTTGTTAGATCGTAAACTGGGCAATTCAATGTGTGCATGGTTACATTCGTGTTAGCATTGAGACTGAGGGCAAAACTGAACAGGTTCAAGACTTATTTCAGAATCAGAACAAACACCTTTAATGGGCAAGGATTTGCTTGCAATTTTGGTTACGACTTGAAACGATTCTATCCCTTTGTATTCAGACAGATTAAAAGGCTGTGGCAGGAAGAAACCATAGAGGTGAATAGAACAGCTATCACAATATTTGGAAGTTTTGTCAGCAAAATTTCCAGATTTATACAAACCAGGGTTGGGTTGTTTTAAGAATTTTATTGCTAGCATAAAGTTTAAACCTGATGGAGTCCCTGTCTATCGAAAAGTTAGACCCGTTCCACTTGCTTTGAAAGAGAAAGTTAACGCTGAAATCAAACGGCTGGTACCAATGGGACTTCTGGAGCCGGTAAGCACTAGCAATTGGGCAACTCCGATTGTCATCGTGCATAAAGCTAATCAGGAAATTAGGATTGTATTAGTAAATTCCCAACCAGAAATTAATCATTATCCAGGTCCCACTGCCACCGAATTGTTTGGCAAGCTCTCCGGAAGCGATACCTTTACTTTGATTGACCTCAAGGATGCTTTCCTCCAGATGGGAGCTAGACCCAGAACCACAGGAAGCCTTAGCTATAAACAGGCCTTTGGGTCTGTTTAAGTTCTTAAGCTGTCCCTTTGGCTTGGATAGTAGTCCAGGACTTTTTCAGCGTCTAATGGTGAGTATAACATCGGGTATTCCAAATTGTGAACCATTTTTTGACGATATCCTGGTTAGTGGCAAGGGTATTAAACATGATGACAGCCTTAATCAGTTGTTAAGGAAAATTGGAAATTAGCCACCAGCGAAAATCATACACTAGAATAACGTAGCTCAGTAAGCCACCTTTATGCACTTACGTTTCGTCGGAGTGGCATGACCCGGATTCGAACCGGCTACCCAGTTCGCCCCCAGATCACTTGTATAGCGCCTTAATCGCTATGGCCACATCCTCCACTGGCCTAAAGATAACTCACTGAACCCGTTATTAAGGTCACAACCGTGACCAAGGCTCCATTCGACAAAAATTACTGAACTACGTTATTCTAGTGTATGATTTTCGCTGTTAGCTAATTTCCCATTTTCCTTAATATTATTTCCAGCGATTTATGTCTATTTATTAATCAGTTGTTGTCAGCCTTGTAAGATTCAGGAACTTGCTTGGGTCATGGGAAATGCAAAATTGCTCAATCAGAACTGCAATATCTAGGTCATAAAACCGATTCGGAGGGGCAAATAAACTTACCCGAAGTGATTGAGGCTGTGACTGATGCACAATTTCAGAATTGCAGAGTTGTTTTTTGGTTTTATTAACCAGTATGCCAAATATCTTCCAAATTTAGCACATGAATTAGTTCAGCTCATTAAACTTCTTAGTCGTAAAAAAAATGGGTTTGGGGCCTGAGTGTGACAAAGCTATGAGTCAAGTTAAGGAGTTGTTTAAAACATCAAAACTATTATTGTATTATAACCCTAAGTACAATCTAAAGCTAGCTGTAGATGCTTCTCCATTTGGATTGTGCTCATGCTTGCTTCACACCCTTCCTAATAGGCACGACAAGTCCATTTGCTCTTGTGTCTATAGAAGCTCACAAATCAGAACAGGGCCATGAGGCACTTGGAATTTCGTGGGTGGGGGGGGGGTCAAGAAGTTCCACCAGTACCTTTATTCTAACCACTTTACGTTACAAACAGACAATAAAGCATAACTGTGGACTTTTGTCCCTTAAAACGGTATTCCTCAAATGGCTGCTAGCAGGGTGAAACGGTTATGCTGTGCGACTGAATGGTTACTCCTATGATTTACAACACATCCCCGGGAAGTATAATCTTATACCAGATAAGCTGTCTAAGTTACCCTTAGAAGCTGAAGCTGAAGATTTAGAGGAGTAAATTCCCTTTAAAGTTTTGTACTTGGAATCTGTTAAGTCCTTACCAATTCTTAATGATACTTTAGTGAAAGCTGTTAACATCCTGTCCTGGTAAGGGTGCTGAACTATGTACGGCACGGTTGGCCCGATAAGGTAGAAGAACAAAACTTAAGCACGATTTTATTCACAAGAATGAGATTGCAGTGGAAAGCAACTCGTTCTTTTGGGGGCTGAGAATTCTCGCACCAACCAGGCTGTGTGAACGTATACTGCAGGACCTTCACACCAGACACCTAGGGCTTGTTAAGATAAAATCGTTAGTGTTGATGGCCAGGTATAGATGCTGACCCAGAATGAAAGGTTAACAGTGTGTCCCTTGCCAGAAACAAAAGTGGGTAAAAGCAGCTGGTCCTAAACACTCATGTGAAGTACCTGTAAGCTTTCTTTACAGCGTGCATTCAGATTTCGTCATTGTCGAGAGTTTAACTTTCATTGTGATTGTTGACGCTCACAATAAGTTTCCTGTAGTACAATTTATGAAAAAGACAACATCTGTAAAAGTTATCGAAGTTTTTGAGCACTATATAGCCGATTATGGGCAATTTTCAGCCCTGGTGACTGACAATGGGGCCCAGTGGACCTCTACGGAATTCCAAAATTTCATGAAAAGCAAAGAAATTGTCTAACTGGCTCGCCTTACAATCCAAAATCGAACAGATTTGGGGAAGTTTACGTGAGCGAGTTCAAGATAGCTTTTAAGGCTGCTCTTAGGGAAGGTATTCCTAAACGAATTTCATATAGCAAACCAAAATGTGTCCTCGCACACAGTCACTGGCGAGACTCCTGCAAAATTATTCCTAGGATGAGAATCCAGACTATGTTTGGATCTGCTAAAACCAAATCTGCAGCAAAAAGTCCGTTTAAAATACGATAAAATTAATTCTAGTTCCACTCATAAAAAGTGTGAAGTTGTTGAGGAATTCGATCCAATCTGGACTAGAGATTACACTATTGCTAAAAAAAACTGGTAAGAAGCTGTTACATTTAAATGTCTTGAATTGAACAACTACTTAGTACTCACTAATAGTTGCCTAACGTTAAGGCAAAATGTGTGCCAGATTCGTGAATGTTTCCCTAACGAAGAATTAAACGCTGACGGTTCTGTGAAAAGATCGTAAAATACACATTTTGCAAAGAACGATAATTTTTCTGCCAATTATCCAACTGATTCTTCTATTCAAATTAACAAGAAGTCACGCAGACAGTCTGTAATCTCTCTTTAGCCAATAAGCTACCGAGTCCAAAAAGATTACCTAATAAGGAAGTCACGCCACACAGATCCATTATAACACGAAATACTAAGACGTCACGGATGCCGGGGCAACCTGCCGAAAACGATCGTATGCATTCTAAGCAGAAATCAGCGAAAAAATCTCAACGTAAGAAAGAAAATGCTGATCGTTCTTATCACGAAAGGGAAATTCCAGCGCTAGTTGAGTTGGATTCCTAATGAAAATCTCGTGGACAAAAACCAACTAGTTCACTGGTCCCAATGTCAGTGTTGATGCAAAGAATACTGACTTGCAACCTATACTTTCCAAACACGCGATGTGTGCACTCCTAAAGCAGTCTCGGATGTGTGATCGAAATGCAAAATTAGCCCTGAATTTTTGTTAGCAAAAAATCGTCTGATGCGTAAAAAAGTGAAACCACTTTTGATTGATTGCAAAATTGTGTGTGCTAATTATTAATATAGGTATTTTGCTATCCCTAGATAGTTAGCAGTATCACAGTTATTTAGCTGAACTGGTGTTCCGTTGTCCCTAAAAGTAACAATTTAACCAAGGGTGGACGGTGCAGGTTTTGATGTCAAGTGTCTGTATTGGTCCGTGTTTTATGTTGCCCTCACGCTAGTGATTTACCACTAAGATTTCGATTAATTTAAAATTAAAAACTTTTGTCTAGATTTAAAACTAGTGTTGACAGTGTTTTTAATTGTAGGGCAAGTAGCGTATGCCTCGACGTAAGTATCTGTTATCTGTATTCGCGTAATGAGCAAATTTTTTAACTAGTCTGACGCATTCAGAACATATGCTAGTTAACATTAATTGTGTGCTCGATTAAGACCACGATTTTAGGAAGAATTGCATATTGAGAAAAATGTATATTTGTCAATTGCTAATTCTTGTTTTTTTGTATTTTTCTGTTTTTCTGTATAAAAAAATCTATGCCTGTCTGGGAGCCTTAAAAGCAGACGGTATCAATGAACAAAAAATTATCAATCTAACCGCATTAAAGGCGTAAAGTGACGAATTTCTCTGCTAGATTCCACTGGTTGTTCTACATCAATTTCAGCAGTAATGATTTTGACAACTTACGCCAAAATTAAACACCGAAATTACGATGATAATTTGCTGAAGAGAAATAAAAATGATTTTACGCATTGATAAAACTAATAAATAATGTTGTGCAATATGATGAAGTAAAAAGTGATAATGAATTGAGAGAATGTAATATATGGTTAATGAATGAATATCAGTTATTTCGCAGTTGTTCCTTAAAGCATATTTAGATAATTGTTTCATTTCAAAATGTGTCATAATGGACGTCAACCACATATTGTTGTTACAACTTATGCACAGAATGTGACTAATTTTTGCAGGCCATTATTGGTAATTGGCCAGAAAGTAAATAAAAGAATAGGCATTGTAAAATGTAACGGCCAGTCCCTCAGTTGATATTTTTTCACTGACCTTTAATTTTAGGGGGACTGGTCTGTTCGGCACTGGTGCACCTTCAGTGCATCCTGTTGGGCTTTATTACATTGAGTGTGTCATCCTGGTTGTTACCATTACTTCTGATTGGCCTTATTATGGTGTGTCTTACTTGTAGCCATCCAGTGAATGCTTGCTATGCAAATATGCCATGTTATATAAAGACACGTAATAGTTAGAATAAACGCATGATCTGCATTGTCCACACCTCTGTCACTTCAACTAGCGAATAGTTACCTATAGTGTTAGTTAGCTCTCATCACATGTAGCCCAGGTACATATAAAAAAATGTGACAACAGTGGGCAGAAGTCAAACGAATCTTCGAGCTCATGATTATTCTGGAATACGACTGACATTATGGAAGACTGATAACTGCCATCAAAGAAGGATGTAAACCCAGCTCTGTGGCCCCTATTATCATGAACTCAATGAGTGTTTGAAAACTAATTACCAAACTTTTCAAAACATGGAAGTAGGTTAGCAAAAGGCTGCTCATTGCAACTACTTCATTTAGGTATTAAAGTAGAAGTTTGTGTTTTCTAAACTGTACTGAATGGCTTTTAAAAACTGTGTTTCTAGGAAAGTGCAACTTATTCTTCATCAAGATATAACCGAATTACAAGTTTATTGTGTGACTATGTCTATTTCTTGTTTGACTTTCATTTAGAATGCACAGCCAAAAAGTGTAGAACATACAAAAATCACATTTCGATGTAAAACTGCATGTCGTTATCAAGTGTGATGGTAAGTTTACAGGCTGCTTGCAAACTACCAATAAAAACACTTAAAACACTTATTTGTATTAAGCTTTGAAGCATATCATCAGACTCAATGATGAGATGCAATTTATTCTCAAATCAAAGTAATTTTTATAAGCTGTACATTTTTTGACTATCTTATTCCTCAGAAACTTTACACTGCGTGCTATTTATTTATTGTGTCGGAAATACAGTAGTGTATTTGATTTAATCCTTTTGTTTTGGCAGATTAATTTGGCTGAAACAGCCACACGGTTTGCAGGAATTTCAAATCGGATTCGAACTGGTTACCCAAATCCATAACAAAATCACCGACATAATGCCATTGTTGAAATGCCTGATCCTCAACTGCTATAATGATAAATCACTGCAGCTGCTATTAAGATCACAGTAATGACGAGCACTTCGTTCAATCATGAATGGTTACAGTCATAGACACTGGAGAAGAAATACAAGTCAATAGAACTTCTGATTAATCGGGTAAATAAACATAAACAAATCGCTGAAAAATATATGAAGGAAAGAGGAAAACAAGCCAAATAACAAAATTCATATACTAGGAATCAAATAGCATAGTCAGCCACCTTTATGTACTTCCGTTTCGTCGCAGTGAGTGACCCATGTTCGAACTGGCAACCCAATCGTCCTTAGATCACTTGACATAATGTGATTATTGATATGCCTACACTTCAAGAACGGTACAGGAAACTCATTGAATATGCTCTTAAGATCAAAGCAGCAGCTAAGGCTCCTTTCGGCCAAGAATAATCGTGGCCATCAGCAATGGAGATGAATAAAAATTAACACAAAGGCTTAGTGATGATTAAATCAACATACACAAATCATTGTAAATTATGTAAAGGAACAAAGGAGAACAAGCCAAACAGCGAAAAATTATACACTAGCAATAACATAGTAACTGAAGCCAACTTTACGCACTAACTGGCACTCTACTCCATTGGGTTGAGTCATCTTTCTACCAGGTTAGAGTGGCCATATTGATAAGGTGCTTGGTAAGTGATGTTCATACTGATTGGTTTACAGTTTGAATCTGGGTCACGCCAATCTAATGAAATGTAAAAGTAGTGAGGTGACTCACTACACTAAATAATTCCTAGTGTGCGATTTTTGCTGTCTGGCTGGTTTTAGTCGTTCCTTCATTTAATTTGTGCGAATATTTACGTAATTCTTCATTGAGCCTTTGTATTGAATTGTAGTCCACCTTTACTGCCTTTGAGCACGAGCTTCCCCTATCGAACTAAAAAGGAGTAGGTATACGGAGAGAGGAGTTATGTCAGCAATCTGCGGGTAGCTTGGGTTGCACGTTTGAAGCCGAGTCCCTCCACGCAGATGAAAAGTAAGCATAAAAAGGTGGCTGACGATACTAAATTTTTGCTAGTGTATGATTTCCTCGTTCCTTTACATAATTTACAGCGATTTGTATTCGTTTATTTTCTTTCCTCTCCCTTACGGAATATCGAACCTTTAATCATGACTACATGCATGCAAATTTGCCAAATGTGACATTTTACTTCCAGAAACACATGGAAAAAGTATTTTAGATGATGGAGAAATATACTATTCTCTTCAAAGCTGAAGCTGATGTAGGGGACAAATTTAGGCCAAATGACTACTTCTTTTTTCTTTAACATAAGTGAAAAAAAAGGCTTGACTGTTAATGTACTAAAGTGCCAGGTTTCTTGGCTGGGAGTGGCCAGGTGATACTTATTTGGGTCATGAAACTGGACATGGCTTTTCTGTACCCGATAAAATTATGGGTCACGAGTTGCATGTACTTATCTGTCCCTTCACTATAACGGCTGTCAGATCTTTTTTAGGCTTGACAGGCTTTTCCATGGTACTCGCAGAAGTGTGATCCACACCCAGATGCTTTGAAAAAGACATCTCCCAGTCTGTTTGTTTTTGAAGGTCCGGTTTTACAGGATTTGACTTCTAAGCCAGTAATGAAGGCACCAGAGTTCGACAAACCTTTCATCGTCCATTGTAATTGTTCTCAGAGAGGAAAGGGTATAATCTTTGTCACAGAGCATAGCGAGTGACGATCATCCTTTATGCTACATGCCAATAAATACGAAACCAAACACATCTGCACAATCACTGAAGAAGACTGTGGTTGTTTGTTCGGCACTCTGGATAAATCTTTGGTTCTACTATAATGGCATCAAGTTTGTTATTAAAACGGACCTAAATCCATTACGCTGCATAAAGCTGATTGAGAGGAATAATGGAAGACTATTATGCAGGTTGGTGATGTATCATGATCTTAAGTATGGAATCAGATACAAACCAAGAACAAAACACTTGATTGAAGATGACCCGAGTCGTTACTTTTTATCCTTAGTTATTCAACAATGTTGTTTAATTTAAGAGGTCTGAAATTAAAATCCTCTCTTTTAAAATTGTGAGTCAGTTACTCCCATTTCAACATTTGTATGCCTACAAATAAGGAATTTGCAAATACTCGATGTGAGATAATGGAAGGCTGTGGTTCACCAACCAATCTCATTCTGTTAAATAAAGTTAACAAATTATGTATCTTTAGGCTGTTGTAAATTAAATACAATATCATACAATTATATCATATGTAATACATATATATAATATATTATATATATAATACAATATAATATATATAATACAATATAATATAATATATTATAATACAATGTAATATAACATAATATAATATTATATATATTATATATAATGTAATATTTAGGTTATAAATCATTAATGGTACACTTCTACTCCTACATTACAGACGGGATGTCAACATAAATTAATAGACTCTTACAATCTTTACAATACAATGTAATACTGCAATCGTGAAAGAAAATAGTAAGCACTAATGTATAATGTTAGAATTACGAATGATTTTTACCTTAAGAATCTGTCTAGTTGGTATTAGTTGAGGGTCCAAACCAGCTTTGACTGCAAATGATGCTCCTTCTGGGCTGGCCCTTAAAGTATTGTAACCGATTCCGATATAAGTGGGAATCCTGATATTCAGTCGTCTGCAAGACTGAAAATAAAGAAAATTTAATGCAGGGTGTTGAGTCATCATAAATTTATCCATTATTGTTTGTAATAGTTTCTGTATTTTTCTGTATTGTGGTGATATTCAAGCTACTCCAACAAGTCAACTATTGCGTAGTAAGTGGAAGAAAATATTTACTTTAAAGTTTTAGGCCTAGCCATGCCTGAATGGTTTGTTTTTTTAGACTTGGTGACTCGGCAAATACTGCCATGAATTTTAAAAATATTTTAGTGTTTATTTTAACCTGAAGACGGGAGGTTGTCCTCTCGAAACGTAGTGTTGTTATTTTTGTGCACGATACTGGCTGTTACTTTATATTATCTGCAAAAAGTGCTGAAACTTCTCATTCTCAACTCAAGTATGTGGTGATTTTCAGGCTACTCCAACGAGTGAGCTATAGCGTAGCTAAGTGGAAGAAAATATAAACTTTTGGAAATTGCAAACGTTCTAGTACACGATTACTTATCTTTTGCAACCGCAGGAAGTGTGACCAATTTCCAAAATGGCCGATAAGTATGAGCGATGTCGTGCTGATATTTAGGATACTCCAACGAGTTAGCTATGCATAGCTAAGTAGAAGAAAGTATTAACTTTTGGAAATTGCAAACATTTTAGGGCACGATAGCTTGTCTTTTTCCTCAACAGTAAGAATGAGCAATGTCCGAGATGGCCGACATGGCCGATAAGTATGATTACTGTATGTGGTGATGTACAAGCTACTCCAACGAGTCAGCTATGGTGTAGCTAAGTGGACGAAAATATAAACTTTTGGAAATTAAAACATTCTAGTGAACGATAGCTGGTCTTTTGCATCAACATATAGTGTGACCAATGTCAGACATGGCCGCCATGGCTGATTAATATGAGCGCTGTATGTGGTAATATTAAGGCTAGTCCAACGAGTCCGCTATAGCGTAGCTAAGTGGAAGAAAATATAAACTTTTTGAAATTGCAAACGTTCTAGTGCACGATAGCTTTTTCTTTTGCACCAACATTAAGTGCGAGCAATGTCCGACATGGCTGATAAGTATGATTGCTGTATATGGTGATATTCAGGCTACTCCAATGAGCCAGCTATTGCGTTGCTAAGTTGAAGAAAATATAAACTTTTGGAAATTGCAAATATTGTAGTGAACGATAGCTGGTCTTTTGTATCAACAGTAGGTGTGACCAATGTTCGACAAGGCCGACATGGCCGATTAGTTTGAGGACTGTATGTGGTGATTTTTTAGGCTACTCCAACGAGTCAGCTATAGCGCAGCTAAGTGGAACAAAATGTAAACTTTTGGAAATTGCTAACGTTCTAGTGAACGATAGCTTGTCTTTTGCACCAACAGTAAGTGTGAGCAACGTTCGACATGTATGTGGTGATATTCAGGAAACTCCAACAGGTTAGCTATTTTGCGTAGGTAAGTGGAAGAAAATTTAAACTTTTTGAAATTGCAAACGTTCTAGTGCACGATAGCTTTTCTTTTGCACCAACATTAAGTGTGAGCAATGTCCGACATGGCTGATAAGTATGATTGCTGTATATGGTGATATTCAGGCTACTGCAATGAGCCAGCTATTGCGTAGCTAAGTTGAAGAAAATACATAACTTTTGGAAACTGAAAACGTTCTAGTGCAGGATAGCTCGTCTTTTGCATCTACAGTAGGTGTTACCAATGTCCAACATGGCCGATAAGTATGAGTGCTGTATGTGGTGATATTCTGGCTACTCCAACGAGTTATCTATTTTGCATAGCTAAGTGGAATAAAATATAAACTTTTGGAAATTGCAAACGTTGTAGTTCACAATATCTTATCTTTTGCTTGAACAGTAAGTGCGAGCAATGTCCGACATGGCCGACATGGCTGATAAGTATGAGCGCTCTATGTGGTAATACTCAGGCTACTCCAACGAGTCAGCTATTGCGTAGGTAAGTGGAAGAAAATATAAACTTTTGGAAATTGCAAACGTTCTAGTTAACGATAGCTGGTCTTTTGTATCAACAGTAGGTGTGACCAATGTCCGACAAGGCCGACATGGCCGATTAGTTTGAGGGCTGTATGTGGTGATTTTTTAGGCTACTCCAACGAGTCAGCTATAGCGCAGCTAAGTGGAATAAAATGTAAACTTTTGGAAATTGCTAACGTTCTAGTGAACGATAGCTTGTCTTTTGCACCAACAGTAAGTGTGAGCAACGTTCGACATGTATGTGGTGATATTCAGGCTACTCCAACGAGTTAGCTATTTTGCGTAGGTAAGTGGAAGAAAATTTAAACTTTTGGAAATTGCAAACGGTGTAGTGCACGATAGCTGGTCTTTTGCATCAACAGTAAGTGTGACCAACGTGAACATGGCCTATAAGTATGATTGCTGTATGTGGTGATATTCAGGCCACTCCAATATCACCACATACAGCAATCATACTTATCAGCCATGTCGGACATTGCTCACACTAAATGTTGGTGGAAAAGACAAGGTATCGTAAACTATACGTTTGCAATTTCCAAAAGTTTATATTTTCTTCCACTTAGCTGCCCTATAGCAGACTTGTTGGAGTAGCCTTAATATCACCATAGAAAGTGCTCATACTTATACGCCATGTCGGCCATCTCGGACATTGATCACACTTACTGTTGAGGCAAAAGAGAGCCGATCGTGCACAAACATGTTTGCAATTTCCAAAAGTTAATACTTTCTTCTACAAAGCTATGCATAGCTAACTCGTTGGAGTATCGTAAATATCAGCACATACATCGCTCATAGTTATCGGCCATGTTGGAAATTGGTCACACTTCCTGTGGATGCAAAAGACAAGCAATCGTGCACTATAACGTTTGCAATTTCCAAAATTTTATATTTTCTTCTACTTAGCTACGCTATAGGTAACTCGTTGGAGTAGACTGAAAATCACCACGTACAGCGCTCATACTTATCGGCCATGGCGGCCATAGGTCACCTTTACTGTTGATGCAAAAGACAAGATATCGTGCGCTATAACGTTTGCAATTTCCAAAAGTAAATAATTTTCTTCCACTTACTACTCAATAGTTGACTAGTTGGAGTAGCTTGAATATCACCACATAAAGAGCTCATACTTATCAGACATGTCGGTCATGTCCGACATTGCTCACACTTACTGTTGATGCCAAAGACAAGCTATCGTGCACTACAACATTTGCATTTTCCAAACGTTTATATTTTCTTCCACTTACCTACGCAAAATAGCTGACTCGTTGGAGTAGCTTGAATATCACCACATACAGCGCTCATACTTATCGGCCGTGTCGGCCATGTGGTCATTGCTCACACTTACTGTTGATGAAAAAGACAACCTATCGTGCACTAGAACGTTTGCAATTTCCAAAAGTTTATATTTTCTTCCACTTAGCAGCCGTATAGCGTTGGAGTAGCCTTAATATCACCACATACTACTCCAACGAGTTATCTATTTTACATAGCTAAGTGGAAGAAAATATAAATTTTGGAAATTGCAAACGTTGTAGTTCATGATATCTTGTCTTTTGCTTGAACAGTAAGTGCGAGCAATGTCCCACATGGCCGACATAGATGATAAGTATGAGCGCTCTATGTGGTAATAGGCTACTCCAACGAGTCAGCTATTGCGTAGGTAAGTGGAAGAAAATATAAACTTTTGGAAATTGCAAACGTTCTAGTGAATGATAGCTGGTCTTTTGTATCAACAGTAGGTGTGACCAATGTCCGACAAGGCCGACATGGCCGATTAGTTTGAGGGCTGTATGTGGTGATTTTTTAGGCTACTCCAACGAGTCAGCTACAGCGCAGCTAAGTGGAACAAAATGTAAACTTTTGGAAATTGCTAACGTTCTAGTGAACGATTGCTTGTCTTTTGCACCAACAGTAAGTGTGAGCAACGTTCGACATGTATGTGGTGATATTCAGGCTACTCCAACGAGTTAGCTATTTTGCGTAGGTAAGTGGAAGAAAATTAAAACTTTTGGAAATTGCAAACGGTGTAGTGCACGATAGCTGGTCTTTTGCATCAACAGTAAGTGTGACTAATGTAAACATGGCCTATAAGTATGATTGCTGTATGTGGTGATATTCAGGCCACTCCAATATCACCACATACAGCAATCATACTTATCAGCCATGTCGGACATTGCTCACACTTAATGTTGTTGGAAAAGACAAGGTATCGTGCATTATACGTTTGCAATTACCAAAAGTTTATATTTTCTTCCACTTAGCTGCCCTATAGCAGACTTGTTGGAGTAGCCTTAATATCACCACATACAGTGCTCATACTTATACGCCATGTCGGCATTTTAGACATTGATCACACTTACTGTTGAGGCAAAAGACAGCCTATCGTGCACAAAAATGTTTGCAATTTCCAAAAGTTAATACTTTCTTCTACAAAGCTATGCATAGCTAACTCGTTGGAGTATCGTAAATATCAGCACATACATCGCTCATAGTTATCGGCCATGTTGGAAATTGGTCACACTTCCTGTGGATGCAACAGACAAGCAATCGTGCACTAGAATGTTTGCAATTTCCAAAAGTTTATATTTTCTTCCACTTAGCAGCCCTATAGTGTTGGAGTAGCCTTAATATCACCACATACTACTCCAATGAGTCAGCTATTGCGTAGTTGAAGAAAATATAAACTTTGGAAATTGCAAATATTGTAGTGCACGATAACTTGTGTTTTGCATCAACAGTAAGTGTTACCAATAGCTGACATGGCCGATAAGTGTGAGCGATGTATGTGGTGATATTCATGCTACTCCA